>PVJS01011197.1:0-46256 GCA_004027185.1 Glis glis | reverse complement strand
ACACACACACACACACACACACACACACACACACACACACACTCACACCTACATGTAGCAGAAAAAGAGGGAAAAAAGAAAGAATACAACAGATAGAAAACAGTTACAAACATGGTATATATCAATCTAATAAAATAAATACACAGGTATTTAAATGTAATGATCTAATGTTTTATTGGTGCATTGTAATTGTGCATCACAGTGAGATTCGGTGATATGTTTTTATATGCGTACATCGCTTGGTGTGGCTCCCGCATCCCACCCCATGCCCCCCTCTCCATATGTGTCAGTGAGATTGGTAGTGGTACCTTCCTAAATGAACACAGAATTATTTGATCTGTTTCCTTCTTCAAGCCTCTTTTTCCCCCTCCCCTTCTCCCTTCCCAGATCCTCTTCCACTATTCTACTGGTCTCTCTTCTCTTTTATTTGAAGGCCCTTTTCTTTCCTATTTCTTCTCTAGCATCCACATACAAGAGAAAACATATGACCCTCAACTTTCTGAGACTGGCTGATCTCACTTAGCATAATGTTTTCAAGTTCCATCCATTTTCCTACAAATGACATAATTTTATTCTTCTTTACGGCTGAGTAAAAGTCCTTTGTGTGTATATCCCCATAGTGAATTTTTAAAAAATAAGCTCCAACCATGTATTATAGCAAGAGCCCCACTTTAAATATAAATATTCAGAGTAAGTTAAAAGTAAAGGGATAGAGAAAGATACACCATGGTAACACTAATCCAAAGAAAACTGGAGAACTACATTAATCTCAAACAAAGCAGACTTCAGAACAAAAATATGAGTATGTGCTTGTTATTATCTTAAAGGGGAGGAGAATACCAGAAGAAATAGATAAAATAATTAGAAGTGGTTGCCTCAGAAATCGGATGATGAGGCAGGTACCACGTGCCTTCCCTTATCACTCTACTCATGCAATTTGATTCTTAATACTATGTGTGTAACTTTCATATAATCATATTTAAAATAAGATCCATTTATATAATTTATCTTCAACAGATTAAAAGAAAAAACCATATTATATTTCAGTAGATGCAAAAGAAAAGCACATGATAAAACTCAGCATCTTTTCATGATAAAAACTGAGCAAAATGAGAAGAAAATTTTCTAAACCTATAACAGAAACTCACACACACAAAAATCCCAAAGAGGACATAATTGTTAAATGTAAAACATTAGAAGCATTTTCTTTGTAATCAGAAAGATGCTACGGGTTTCTATGAAAGATGGTTATTAAAGATGCTGGAGATTCTAAACAGTGCAGTAAGATAAAGGAAAGACAAAATTTATAAGGATCAGAAATAAAGAAAGCCCTCATTATATACAAGCAATATGGCTGTCTCCAAATGAAATTTAGGAGAATCTACATAAAATCTCCTAAAGCTAATAAGAAAACTCAACAAGGTTGCTGGACACAAAATCAACCAACTAAAATGGATTTTATTCTTATGGACCAGTGACAAGCAAAACATTATGATTTAAAGATATCACTTACAATGGTTAAAAAAGAACTCTAGCTATTTAGGAATACAGCCAACACAAAATGTGCAAGATCTTTACTGCAGCATTGCAACATTTCATTTAAAGGAGAAATGAACAAAATTCATCAACAGAAAGTTATATTGTCAACACCTACCACTTTGAACAAATAACGTGGTTTATATACTTAAAAGTTGAATATATAACAGTCAAAATTAACAAACTATAGCAGCATACATCAATGTGGCTAAAATTCACAGATAATGTTGAGTATGAAAAGCATGTAATAGAACATATGATATCATTTTATATATATATATATATATATATATAATGTATTGGGGATTGAATTTATGAGTGCTTTACCACTGAGCTACATCCCCAGCTCTTTTAATTTTTTTTTAATTTTAATACAAGGTCGGCCTAATTTGCTGAGACTGGCCTTGAACTTGGCAATCCTCTTGCCTCAGCCTCCCTAGTAGATGGGATTAGAGGTGAGCACAACTGCACCTGGCCAATTTATATATTTTTAAAGCATGCAAAACTATATTGTTTATGAATACAGATATGTAGTAAAAACATAAACATCAAATGTAGTATTGGTTACCTTTAGAGTGGAAGATAGGAAAGTATTTTCCAAGCTTTGCACATTGTAATAATGACCCAGGGAGCTTAGAAAGTGCTAATGGAATTTTAAAAAGTACTAATGGCTGCCTTCTCAGACCTTCTAATTTAGATCTGACCTGGGCAAATGGAAGTTTCAGATCTCTCCAGGTGGCTGTACTGTGTAGTAAAGCCTAGGAACCACTGGATAGAGTATGAGGTAAAGGCAGGGTAGTTATATAGGTTGCTTGGACTCTATTTGAGGATTTCTATTTCTTAAAATAAGTACTGAGTCAAATATTGAAAACGTGTTAAATTTTAATAATGCTAGGTGAAGGTATGATATTGTTTTCTACATTTTTCTGCTTCCTTGAATTTTCAGGAAGGGAAGAAGGAAGGGAGGCCAGAGGGAAGGAGGGGAAGGAAGTATCAGATTCTGCTCCCTCTAACTCGGTCACCTGTACCAATGCCACCTCTAGCTGTTCAGAACAGAAGATCATAGTGCGCTCCGTCATTCATCTATTGCTTGTCTATCACTTTGTAGCCACTTAACTGGAGCATGGAAGAGGTAAGAAAAAGGCCCTGCAACGCTGACCTTGTAGCTGACCTTGGCCCTATAGTGATAGCAGATGCGCAGCTCAGAGTGTATGGTGTGTGGCAGCAGCTGAATATTCACACATTTTGTAAAAGGTTAGTGTAATTATATCTGGGTTCCTAGTGTGAAATTAATAATTCATTGTGAACTAGGACCAATAATAGGTTCAATGTTGTCATAAAAATCACACATGTAAGGTAAAATATACTCCAACACTTGTCGCAATCTCAATGTTGATGTTGGGCATTTAAGAAATATACCAGCTGGGCGTGGTGGCGCACGCTTGTAATCCCAGTACTTGGGAGGCTGAGACTGGAGGATCTGGGTTCGTGGCCCACCTCAGCTACTTAGTGAGGCCCTCCGTAACTTAGTGAGATCCTGTTTCAAAATAAAGAATAAAAAATAGGGCTGGGGGTGTAGCCCGGAGGTAGAATGCCCCTGGGTTCAATCCCCGGTACTACAAAAAAAAGAAAAGAAATATACCAAAATAGACCATCTTTTTTTCTTTCTTTCTTCCTTTCTTTCTGTATGGTACTGGAGATTGAACCTAGGGGCATTCTACCTCCCAGCTATACCCCCAGCCCTTTTTATTTTTTTATTTTGAAACAGAGTCTCACTAAGTTGCTGAGGGCCTTGCTAAATTGCTGAGGCTGGGTGCAAACCTATACTCCTCTTGTGTCAGCCTCCCAAGAACTGGGAGTACAGGTGTGTGCCACCATGCCCAGCTCAAAATAGACCATCTTAATTAAATGAAACAGCTCTTCTTAATAATTGATAGAAACCAGTAGAGTTACATGATGAAGAGAAATGGTCTAGGTTTATAGCAGTTCCTATTTGGTGAATATAAAGTTGAGGGTGTTGATTTATGCAGGAACATGGAAATAAAGAATAAAACAATCTTCATAACAGTAACTCTCCTGGGCAAAACTCTGTTCTCTGGCAGAAAAACATGAGACACTGCCCCTACTCATTGATGCTTAAAAAGAGATTAACACACTGGGACTAGATAGGAGATCTCAACTCTGGCTACAAGTTAAGATCATCAGTATCCCCCACAAGTTCATTGCATCTATGGGGGATATAAGCTGGCAGTGAGGACTGAGAACTTCAGGCCTTAAGCAAACAGGAAATTTAGAATGATCTAATTTGATTTTAAAAATAATTCTTTTTAAATTATTTGAGCCTTTTTTAAGCTTAATTAAAGCAAACCAATTAAATATGTAGAAATCGGACTGTGCTGGTTTACCCAGGGCTGAGAGGGGAGCGTTGGCTTGGGAAGAGAGTGGCTCAGGTCAGTGGCTGCTCACATGTCCTGTTCTCCACTCTGTTCTCCAAGCCCCTGAGAGGGTCTGGACTCTCTGGAGCCAGATTTGGAAGTTTCTCATCTGAAAGTTTCAAATATCTCACTTGAAAATTTAGGGAGTGAAGATCCAGATGCTCCTCAGGGGTGTCTAAGAGCAGATTGATGGCCTTCTTTAGGTATCTATAAAGAAAAAAAACACAATGATGACTGCAGGCCTAGGGAAGATTATGCCATGTCTCCTTAGGAGCTGGACATTGTGGGGGTCATCTGTCCACGTGGGTTTAAATATGAAGGCAGTGGAAGGGATCAGATAAATACACATGGTTCCATTTTTACATGCAATGTTCTACCAATCAGTGGCTCCCCACCCCCAACCCCTGTGGTACTAGGGATTGAATCCAGGAGTGCTCGATTACTGAGTCACATCCCCAGCCCTTTTTATTTATTTTTTTTTTTACTTTGAGACAGAGTCTCTCTAAGTTGCAGAGGCTAGCCTTGAACTTGTGATCCTCCTGCCTCAGCCTCCCAAATTGCTGGGACTATAGGTGTGCACCACCACACCTTGAAATCAGCAGTTCTTTGGGCCAACTTTTCCCAATAGAGAACACTAAGGCTACTGGCTTATTTTGTTTTGTCTTTAAAGGTATTAGCTTAAGCTGTTTATGACTGTTGCTGTTTAATGATTCATTTATGATAATTAATGTATTAATTCTTTGTACTTGTGCCCTCAAGCAACTCTGTGAAGGGTATAATTTTTAAAATTCAGCAAATAAAAATAACAAGCTTTAACTGCCCAAGCAGTATTATTTAAGTGCTATTTCATGAATTATAATATTTTAATTCCATTAACTTAAAAGGATTAGCTTCTAAGGGATTGTTGTCTTCTGATCCTATTTCATGTTAATTACTCCCGCAATGCTAATAACATCAGAGTGTGCACAGCATCTTTCTTTCACTGAGTCATTCATAGTGAAATTGAGAGTGTAAAAATGAGAGGTAGGAGTACTCCAGTTCAATTAAAGATAACAACTATTTATGGGGATGCTTCCTCTGTGCTGGACACAGAGACAGATACAAAGATGTATGCATCATCCCATAGTCAGTGGTCCAAGGCAGGGTGATGGGCTTTATGACATCATAGGTCCAATTTATTGAATACCTATGATATACTAGGTCTACATATACTAGATCTACAACCTTCGTGACAATGATACAATCTTGATGTTATAGATGAAGAGAGATTAAGAAGAATGTTATGATTAGATATAGAATGTCCCCTGAAGCCGGGCGTGGTGGCATATGCTTGTAATGTCAGTACTTGGGAGACTGACACAGGAGGATCGCAGGTTTGTGACCAGCCTCAACTACTTATTGAGGTCCTCTGCAACTTAGACCCTGTTTCAAAATAAAGAATAAAATAGAACTGGGGGGTGTAGCTTGGAAGTAGAATGTCCCTGGGTTCCATCCAGTACCACAAAAAAAATGTCCCCTGAAGAGCTCATACATTAATGTTCAGAGTTGACATAATTAAGTCTTGAGGGTTGTAATCTTATCACTAGATAAATCCATTTGTAATGGGTTTACTGGGTGGTAACCTAGGCAGATGGGGTGTGGCTGGAGAAGGTGGGTCCCTGGGGGTGTGGCCTTGGGGATTATGCTTTTGTCTTTGAATCCCCTTGCTTGCTTGCTCTCCCTGTTTCTGGCCTCTGTGATGTGAGAGCAGAGCCCTTGCTTGCTCCCTCTCTCTTCTTCCGGCCTTTGTGATATGACAGCAGAACCTTTGCTCTCTTCCTCTCTCTGCTATCTTCCACCATTCCCTGAGCTCCACAGACCCAGCCTGACATGGGCTGAACCTCTAAGTCTCCGAAACTGTGAACAAATAAATATTCCTTCCTCTAAGTTGTATGGTCAACTGTTATGGATTATGACTGTGAGAATGCTGACTGAGGCAAGGAATGAAATGACCTGCCCACGGTCTCTCAGCTAGTATTTGGCAGACCCAGAATTTGATCCCTGGCATGGCTTGCTGGAAAATTCTTCCTATTCCTAATATAATATGTAAGCAGAATATTCAAAATAAAATGGTGAAACAAGAGATGCTCATCTTTGGTCTCCCTGCCACCCCTCCTTTATGTGATCCTCTTTCTCTCTTGGAGCTCTTCCTTCCCTTACCTCTTTTTCTCAGACTTTGTTGTTCTCTAGGTTCCAACTGCAACAAGGAAGTAGTCTATTTAGACATGCCTTCTCCATTAAGTCTGCTATCCTCTAGATCAGAGCTGTGTGATAGAACTTCTAGCAGTGAGAAAAGTGTTCTATATCTACACTGTCTTCTATGGTAGCCACAGGCCACATGTGGCTACTGAGCCCATAAAGTGTGGCTAGTGTGATTGAGAAACTATGTTATTTTATTTTAATTAGTTTAAATAGCCACACAGGGCCAGTGTCCATCACATCAGACAGCCCCACTCTAAACTGTTCTCAACTCACTCTGTTTAAACATTTTCTCTCCATGTTTCATTTTTCAGAGCTGGTTCTCATAGAGCACAGAATCACTTACTACATCTAATAGATTGTTGGTGATTAATTTGTATGTGTGCCTCCCAGAAAAGATGGTTACATTTGAGCAGAGGCCTTCTGGACATGAAAATGTAAATTTTCCAATGCAGTGACAGGCCACTAGGGGAGACATGTTTTGATCAAAAGGGCTTTTAAATCTCATTAATTCCATAACATGTGAACAGCCAGATGTTGGTCTCACATATTTTTGTCACATTCACCCTGTATGATAATCAAGCAATTTGTATCACATATTTTGACACAGAACTCAGATGTTTCAAGGATTTTTTTCAAAGTACTTTCCCCCAAAACACATTTTATTCTGCTGTCTGTTTCCTCCCTATATTGGAGTCAAAAGGTAAACACCAACTGGATGCCCAGTTTCCTGAAAAGTACTGCTGCTAGGGGTCAAAGGCAATATCCGTCACCTGTCTAGGACCTGTGGCAGGTCTCCAGGCCTTGCTACAGAGCTCTCAGCCCCAGGGATACTGCATTTTCCCCCAGACTCCCAAAACTGAAGGCTTTCTAAGTTACAAAATTAAAGGCTTTCAGAGTACAAATTGAGGGGAAGCAAACTGTGTAACTGAGACATGAAAGCAGACAATAAGGGCTGACCAATCAAAGGGTTCTGTGGAAAAGAGCAAGATTCATGGGAAAGGGGGATCCAGGATCAAAGCAGAAGCTGACGTCCAGGCACCAAATATGACAACTCGAAAGCTCGCCTCAGGTGGAAGGGGACCAGCTCCAAGGGGCCTATAAAATAATGCACGGTCTTATGGGGCACAGCAGCACATGTCTGTAAATCCCAGTACTTGAAAGGCTGAGACAGGAGGATCACAGGTAGGAGTCCAGCCTCAGCAACTTAGTGAGACCCTTAGCTACTGCTAAGTTTAACAAGACCCTGTTTCCAAATAAAAAAATAAAAAAAGGCAGGGAGTAGAGCTCAGAGGTAGAATGCCCCTGGATTCAATCCAGTCTCCAATTGGAGGGCCACTTGGTCTGAGAGTGCCCTTGCTATCTGGAAGTTCACCGGCCTTGTCTAACCTTAAAGTGGCCTGATAGGAGGATCTGGGAGAATTTGCCTTGCTCCTTCATGTGCATGAATTTATTGCTGATCCCTAAGTGCTCTTGGCCTTTAACTTCAGGAAATTGATACAGTAGTGGAAGAAAACATCTGAGTTCAATGTCAAGGTAGTACCAGGAAGCTACAGAAAATAACTGAGCAGAACTCTTAAACAAATGCCTCCAAATTATTACTTAAAAACAACTTAGGGGAAATAGTCCTTGTAGAGCTCGTCAGTGTTTATTCTCAGAAATGTTTTAATTCTTGCTCTCACGATCTGCAGACCTTCACTCTGGGTTACTCACATAAAAGCCCCCTGTAGCTCAACTCTTACTGAAATTAGAGGGTTGCCCTCATAGCAAAGCATTAAGGTTTACATTTCTACCCACCAGATATGGCTCTGCAGTTACCTGGAGGCTCTCCCCTCAGGTACACAAAGCATTATAGCATTAAGTCAGCAGATGTGAAGGACCATGATTTTGCAATGAAAATAATAGTAATTTAGGTAAGTAAAATAAAGCCTCCTTTTAAGAGGGTTCGCAACTATTAATTTGCTGTCTCTGGAAGATTTCATTCTGTAGTGTTTTGGTGGCTGGTGCGTGTGTTGGATTTAGAGCTTGGGAGGAGCGGACTGGCGACCTCTGGGCTGAGCCTTTTTCTCTGAGGGACCCTCACTGCGCCCCAGAAAGTCCCGGAAAAGGTGACTGTGTGCACGCTGCTCGAGCTCTCAGGCTTCTTTCTGTACACACAGGAAAAGGAGCTTCTTCTCCTTTCTGATTTGGAGCCTTTCTGATTTGACAGAACAGTGTAAGATATATTCACTCAAGTGAGAAAAAAAGGAAATTGAGGTCTGTTTGTATTTCCTTTAGGCCATAAGCTTCTTAAGCCAGAGACTGTCACATTTTTCCTTCTTAGTGAACCATAACAATAGCATAATATTCTGCATCTAATTAGTCATTGCATTAATTTTATTAGAGCCATGATGGTAACCACTGACCTAATTCGAAGGAATCGCCCTGGGCTTCCAGGCTTAAAGATAATCCCTTGTAGTACGAGGAGGCAGGAATGCACTTAACAAAGGACACTGTACCTGTGTTGCCATCCCTGCTTTGCATTTCTCATCTCCTCCACGCTCAGTCTGCTCCGGTTCTCCCTGGGGACACCACTGAGGTGGACGCCCACTAATGGAGGAGAGTGGGGAGGGAACTAAGTTCCACAGTAATGTGTGGCCTGTGGCTTCAGGATATGAGTGTCAGATTAATCGGTGTATTATTGTCTTTTAAATCCTAAGACAATTTGAATATACATAGGTGTGTATATTCAAATATGTATTTGTATATGTGTGCGTGTGCATGTGTGTATGTGTGTGTATACATATATACTTTTTTTGGTAGTAGGGATTGAACTCAGGGGCATTCTACCTCTGAGCTACATCCCCAACCCATTTTATTTATTTTTTTTCCATTTTGAAACAGGGTCTCACTAAATTGCTGAGGGTCTTGCTAAATTGCTGAGGCTGGCTTCAAACCTGTGATCCTTCTGCCTCAGACTCCCAAGTACTGGGATTACAGGTGTGTGCCACCACGCCCAGCTTCATATATACTTTTTTAATCAAAAGACATTACTCTCAGAAAAGATGGTTAAGAACCTTCACTACATTTATAATCTCCATAATCCTGAATATCGAAATCAACTCCCCGCCCCAATACGTGCTAGCTCATTTCCAAGCCTTTCTGAGAGTGCTGGAGATGAGCTGTGGCCAGCACCCCGAGTGGCACTGTCCTGTCCAGGTCCGTGGCCATCCCAACGCCAGAGCGGGAGATCTCGTCTTCACAGCTCACAGAGTTTGTTTTGCTGTTTTCAGTAGCCAGCTCCTGCCCCCGGTTTCCTCATTACAATTCATCAAGAAAAGGTGACTAAACCAGGAAGAAATGGTTAAACAGAAAGATTTGGTGGCGCCCGTGTTTGCATGGTTTTATATTCACTGTTTAATTTTCTCAGTGCAAAGTGCATTTAACATTTGTGTCTGGCTGGCTGTGAAGAAATGGAGATTACTGTCATTACTGAAAATAATTCATTTTGGTGTCTTCTCACATCCTGCGAGCCTAATCCTTCCAAGTTCATCTGAGGTCTCCCCACTTGGTGACAACCCCATCCAACATGGATTTCTTCCTGTCCTGGTATTTTATTACATATAAGTGCAGACTCACCTGCCGGTTGGTATATTTTTGTCAAAATGAAAAAAATTCACCGAGGATAGGGACTGAATTATATACAGTATTTCTCTGGAAGCTTGTTCAGCATCTAAAACAGTGTTAGATACATAAGGGGGCCTCCATAAATATTTGCTAAATTGAAACTAGAAGCAAATGTTAAGTTGAGCTCAAACCCATGAATCATGGTGGCTATTAATCATCTTCTACCAAGAATTCAAATAATCTCACAAGTCTTGCCTTAAATCACAGAGACTCCATTTATCTGATGTTGGTACTTTTTATTCAACCACATATTTTTCAAACAGATCTTTACCCAAACCAAAATGTTTGGTCTTTGAAGGAAATCCTATCAGGTACTTCTAGACCAGTGGAACAGTAGAGTTTCGTTTTGTTTTCTTTAATGAAAATGTCCAAATTTCTCCCTTTTGGAAACAATGAGGTGCTTCTCCAGGTCACAAATCCATTTGTGTATGTTGAAAGTAAAATGAGTGACTGCTAACTGGTCATTCTGAAAGAAAAAAAATCATCATTTTTCTGAGTTCTATTTTTAGTGGCAGATTCCTGGTCATGGAGTCAGTAACCTTCTCCGGCTACCTTCTTGTGCCTTCTGTCCTGTGACCAAGAGAAAAATCTGTTCCTCAGTTTACCATCTTCATTAGCCCCACATACTGAGCTACGTGAGGCAAGGACTACGACTCTCATCCTTGGGCATCAGGTCCTGTCATTTCACATGTTTTATCTAGGTTCGCACAATACTTTAACCAGTAGTCATATTTATACCCCTCTTAGAGGTAAGATATCTATTGGATGAGTGACCTAATCCTCTGATTCAAATAATTAAAAATAGTATAATGAAGATGAATAATCATCTTCTCCTGTCAGTTCTCGTTCTCCAGCCCCCATTCCCCTTGTTATTGGTTTCTGTGTATCCGTCCAGAGTTCATGTATGCATAAAAAGAAAAAAGTGTCTATGTAGTTTTATCCCCCCTGCTTATTTTAAAATAGTAAAAAAAAAAAAAAAGAATTGCTGGGTTACCATTTAGTTTGTGCTTTCACAGGAAGAATTTGAATCTGTCAGACATCAGAGCTCAGTTCCCCCACACTTACAATTACTTTCTTAAGTAGGAAGAAGCCAGAATTAGCCCATATTTCTACCCAACAAGTCCCCCTGGCCCAGTCATGATCTGACCTGAAGACTCTTGGATTGACAAGGATCTGAGGCGCGCTGCGGGAAGCGTATGAAATCAGATGAACTTTTGCCTTGTTTATTTCAGGTGTTGTATTGAATGTTGTATCATCACTAAAGAAAAGGGGGACCATAAAACACCATGTCCCTGAATGTCCCCATTTTGTTCCCCTAAACCTAGCCAAGTTAAGAAAACAATGAGAGCAAGCCTGGGCCAGAATATCCAGATACATATGTTCCTGAAGGGCACTGGCTTTTTCTGGGAACTAGGATAAGTTAGTGTCACCTATAGAAAGCTACTTTCTTGATTGTCACCAGGATGGTTTCTCCTTGGGATGCTGGTCATACAAGGAGACTAAGCAAGCTGATGCTGGTAATGTCACTGCTTCTCCAGCCTATAAAACTCCTCCCTGAGTGGAGAGGGGTGAAATTGAGGGCACTGTGGAGAGGACATGTGTCACTTGTCCAGCTGGCTACCACTGGACAAAACACCAGCCCTGGTGGAGAGGAGGCGCTGCTTGGCAAAACACCATGAGAGACAGAAGTGCTATTTGTCACGCTGTCACCACTGAACTCTTCTTGGAGCAATCGCTGATCTCTTGTAAGTTTTCCCTAAGAAATCATATGTCTTCCATGCTATCTTGGGCACTTTCTTTGGCCTGTCTGCAACCTACTGCACTGCCCTGGTACAACTAGGTTGTGGATCCAACAGATGTGGTAAAGGCAAGAGAAGGAAAAGATCAAGATCCAGAATATTTTCTGACCATGATATCTCCCAGTCACCTGAATTTCAACTCCCCACCTTTCTTCATTGAGCAGAATCAAAATCTGTTTCTTTCTGTGAATAGAAGCATTTGTTCCTGGTGGGAGGATGTCTGGCTCAGGTTGTTCCTAGGACCTGGGTGTAGGGAAGTAGAAGAAAAAGTCACTCAACTCTTACCAAACACCTGTGGACAAGGAGCCCAAAGGAAACTATTTAAAATGCAAATGGATCACATCACTCTCTTAAGACCAGGAAATAGTTCCCCATTCCCTTTAAAGGGAAAGTCCAAACTCCTCCTTGGAGTGGTACCAAGGCCCTTCTGAATCTAGCCCTTGATTCCTTTCCTGCTCTTCTGTCCTGTCCTCGCGGACCCCACTACAAGCCCCATGCGTAGAGTTAAAGTTGCCTTCTTGACTTACAGAGCTCTTCCATTAACTTTTCATGATTAATTCCATTTATTCTTTAAGACCCACTTCAGGCCTTAGCTTCTCCAGAAAGTCTTTCTGTATGCCATCTATCACATTATATTGTTATTCCCAGTTTTCCCCATCCATCCTAATATTTAGAATGTGGTTTTTATAAAGGTCTTTTTCTTCATCTGTTTGGGATGATATAATAGAATACCATAGACCGAGTGGCTTAAAAACAACAAAAATTTTCTTCTAACAGTTCTAGAGGCTGGGAAGTCCAAGATCAACATGCCACTAGATTGGGTGTCTGGTGAGAGTCCTCTTCCTGATTCTTAGATGCACCTACACTTGGCATCCTCGCATGGTGGGAGGGGCAAGGGAGCTCTCTGGAGCCTCGGTTATAAGGGACTAATCCCACTCATGAGGGCTCCACTCTCAGGACCCTAATCACCTCTGAAAGGCCCCTCCTCCTAAAGCCATCGCCGGGGATTAGGTTTCCACCTATGAATTTGGGGGTCACAAATGTGTAGTCTATAGCAGGTGCATAGTGGTTAAGAGCATGAGCCCCGAAATAAGATTTCCCAAATTAGTAATTTATGCCTGTCACTCATGGACTTTCAGACATTGGGTGGAGTCATCTAACCTCTCTGTCCTTCATGTTACCCATTTCTAACATTACATGAAATCATACCCACATCGTTGTTCTGATAATTAAATGATGTGGTACAATTAAATGCTTAGCATAGTGCAGAGAGTGGATAGCTTGTTCATTTATTTGCCTACTTTTCATTGTTTTTTTCTTTCCCCTCTGGAATGTAAGCTCTAGGAGAACATGGAATTAGTCTCCTTGTTCACTGCTGTATCCCCAGCACCTAGAACAATACCTGTAATTCTCTAGAAGCCCCAAGCATATGTGTACACTGTCTGTTGAGTGGATGTATCAATGAATGACATGTGAGTTAGTTCAAGCAACTGAGGGCCAGCCAATTTTCTGCAGAAGTAGAAGAACCCCATCTTCCTTACCCGGTCCTTCAACACGGCAGATACTCAGCACATATTGGTCTCTCCTCCTTCTCGTTGTCAGCCACAATCTCTTGCATGAGAATGAGACCCTGTGGCAATATCCGCTCTGGAGTTTGGTGACAGTGACAGATATGAGTGCACGTATCAGCAATTGCAATCTCTCCTTCAGACAAGCACATACACAGACTTGCTGTGAACAATGGCAGTCACAGCAACTATTTCAAAACAACGCACGCAAAGCGACTTCCTAGTTATCACTCCTATCTCTACAGATATTGGAATCCAAATCTTTGTAGAGTTTATATCCTCAACCAGAAATTCATATTTTGTAGTCACTGACATCATCATATAACAAATAGGAACTTGACATTTTCAATATGAGAGATTTATTGTGACTACTTTTTTTCTGTAGAAGAAATGTTTAAAGCATCTCAAGTAAGGAAAGTGTTATATGCTAAAAAATTGTTTTGGCTCAAGGGCTTTTTTTATATAAATGGGGCTTGGGGAATGTTGTTAAATTCATCAACATTTGAACTTATTTTTTGTTCAATCTACTGACACTCTGATATATAAGAAAGAGTATTGGGCAGGAAATAAGGAGACAAGGTTTTACTATTACTAAACTTGCTCCATTTGACTCTGTGACCTTGAACAATGGAATTCCTCACTATAGATTGAGGGGTGTTGTAGCAGGTAGTCTCCAACATCTTCCTGGGCTTATTCTTCTTTCAGCCTTTGTTGCTGGAACAACTCAGTAATAAACCAATCAGGGAATGAATCCCTGACTTGACTCCATGCAAAACATAATAAACAATGAATAAGAGGTGGCCTTTGCCCTCAAAAAACTTGCTACTGCAAAAATTTGAGAGTTCTGTGGGTAGGTGGCACAGACTTTGAAAGCAAAGCAGTTCTTTGTTGCATTGCTTTGACTTTTAAAAAATACTCTAATCTGTTTTAAGAGGTTGCAAACAAACACACACGCACTAAAGAAGACGTAAACTATTTTTTTATTGGGTATAAGAAGTGGTTGGTGAAAGAAGACGGTGGTAAGATGGGTTGGAAGGAGTCGAGAGGCACTGGTACAGTGAGCCTGGATTTGAGTGTCAGCTGTGTGATATTAAGCACGTCCCTTAGTCTCTCTCAGCCTGTTTCTAAACATCTACCTTGTAGGGATGATAACCTTTCCTATCCACCTCACACACTCTTGGAGAAAATCCATTGTTTTTCCAAAGTTCATGGAAGTGCTTTGAAATGGTAAAAGCTACAACTATTGGTTAAATAATTCTAGCATCCACACAATAAGTTATGGATAAATAATACGATGGGTGACGTGAACCTTGTTCACAGTTCAGATGTACAAAAACATGGTTTCTTTTCTACCACTAAACTTTTTTTTTTTTTTGCAGTACTAGGGATTGAACCCAGGGGCATTCTACCTCCGAGCTACACCCCCTGCCTTATTTTTTATTCTTTATTTTGAAACAGGGTCTCACTAAGTTGTGGAGGGCCTCACTAAGTAGCTGAGGCTGGCTGCAAACCTGTGATCCTCCTGTCTCAGCCTCCCAAGTACTGGGATTACAAGCGTGCGCCACCACGCCCGGCTTTACCACTAAACTTAATGTCCATTTCAAGCCTAGAAATTCAATCTCAGTGTCACTCTTGTGCTCCCTTCCTACAGAGTTCTGGGGAGTCACAGAGAACCAAGGTGTGGGGCTGGGGTTGGGGTTCAGTGGCAGAGCACTTGCCTAGTATGTGCAAGGTCCTGGGTTTGATCCCGAGCATTGCAAAATAAAAAGAACCAAGGTGTATGTGTGGTGTGAGCAGGTGGCATAGCTCCACACGAATGTCAGCTGGGCAGTGTTGAGCCACATGGGTTGCCAGTGACATATAATTTCCTTCTTTCTAACTGGCACCTGTAGGCCCCACAGCTCTGCCTGCTGTGTCTGCACCTCCTTGGAGATATGAGAAATTTTTTGTGAGGTGACCAAAGGTCTCTCTTTCTAAATTCACTGTGAAGTCCCCCTCTGGGGTCTTCCTGTCCCTGGGCTCCAACCAGCTCTTCTCATCTGTCACTTGGCTCTCAGATCATGTCCTGGCTATGTAGTTACTAACCAGAAGTAGACCTCTGTCTCTGCTCTCCGGTCTCCTTACCTGGTCTGGGGAAATCCCTTCAAATCCCCAGAGGAGCCTTGGTTCCCTTATCATAGCCCGTCACATCCTTCTCTCCCCAATTTTATTTTTCCTCGAAGCTCTCTCTCATCATCCCCCGAGGCCTCAGGTTCCGCTTGCTGGTGCTGGCTCCCGCCTCCACAGCCGCATCCTCCCCTGAGATAATGAGCACAGAATTGCCTGGATACCTGAAGGGATGGAAGCAGCAGAGGGAAATACTGTCAGAGAGGTGGAAAGCACACTTAATATTTTATAACAGTTAATATTTTAAAACCCTGCTACTTATACCCACAATAAGGATGGATATGTGGAAATAGATCTGGATTAGTTAAGCTTGAAACAGTCCACCTAGCAAAAGAAAAAAGACAAAAAAAAAGATTTCAGGTGATGAGGAAATAAAAGGAACAATACATGGTCTCTGTACCATGGTTGTTTTAGAATTGTATTGGCTTCATTGCAAGCAGCATAGTTTTGTCACATGACCCTCCTGCTGCTCACCCCCCTTGGCACCCTTCTCTGAGGCTGAAGGGCTGGAAGGATGCTCCTGTCTCCTGCTCCTGAGTCAGCATCCTGGGTGCGGCATTAGATGCATGCGCTGGAGTGGCCAGGGAGCAAGCAGCACCCTCTTCACTCCACCCTGGCCTCCCAGGCCCTGCGCGTCTGCTAACCTGTCAGGCTGCATTTTCAATTACTGTCTTTGAAAAATGTCCAGGTGGACCTATTAAATCAATGAATGCAATGAGTCGAACATCAGGCGATGGCAGATCTGTGGCCTCCCTTGGGATAATTGGTGAGACCACGGGGTGTCGAAGATCTGAGCCAGAAAATCAATGCTTGCAAGAAACAGAGGACAACAAGCGATCCAGTTCTTCTGTTAAAATGTATGAAATTTAAATAAGTTCCTGAATTTCTCAGCACCCATCAGTCTTCATTTTTTATGTGCTGAGAAGTCCAAATATTTATTAACTTTAATTTACAAAATTTATTATAGCCACAGTCAGCCAAGACACATAGGCAATTTAAAAATAGATGGTACTTTTTGCATACTATTATAAAAATAATTAGTAAATAATTGTGTTTTTATTTTATAGACATAAGATACTACCTCAACCTCCCCCCCCAAAAAAGTGGTTTTGCTTGAAGACCCACAATCAACAGGTTTGCATTAGTTCAGTCAGCTAGATACAGCTGGCATTACTTCATGCAGAAAAACACAGTTGTTCATCTGGGTAACCACCAGCTGGACCAATGTGATGGAGCGGTGTTGTTGAGGGAGGGAAAGTCTGCTTATCAAGTCTACTTTAGCCATGTTCCAGGCTTCCTGGCCTTTCTCTGCTATGAGGTCAGAAAGCTGCTTTTATCCTATTATGGAAAGAGGTGAGACCCCAGCTCTTGTCACTTGGAGGGTCACCTAGGCACCACTTTGTAGGGTTGCTAGAGGACTGGTCAGAGATTGGTGGGAGTGTTTGGGGAGGGGAGGGACATCAGCTGTAATCTTATCAGACTCTCCCGCACTTTTAATATATAGACAGTTGGAATCGATATTGCCTTTATTTTCTATACAGTGCGGCGAGAGAGCATCATTCTCTTCCTTCCAACACATTGCTACATAGGTGCTCTGGAACTGCCTCTCTTTGTGTTTATTAATGGAAACTTCCCACAAAAACTGCAAGTGACTACAGAGATGCTTTGTCTTTCATCCTTGTCTCCTTCATCATCATGCTTTGTTGCTCAGCTAACATCATTTTTGCAGATTTATTGGGAAAAAAGCCAACAAAGGAACGTAATTGGAAATTCCACCATCCAGAGAAAACCACTTTTCCTAGGGAATGCAGGACTCGGCCAATTTATGCTATCGCCTGGCTTTCAAAAGTCCCGAGCAAATCACATGTTGCAGTGCTGTAGATTTGCTTCTGCAGCCTTTGTATCACCATTCACAGGACTACCACTCCCTTTTAATATGATTTATAGAAAAAAAATAAAAGACGAGATCTTTAAAGCTATGCAACCACCCATGACGAGTGCAAACTGTGTACCAGGGATGTTGTATTTTTTCTTTTACACATTCAAACAGACTGCTAGCCTCCGTCCTTATCACCACTTTCCAGCCACAATTAGAACAGGGTAAAGGGGAATGACACAAACAACATGGAGTTAACGTGGCTGACGCACGGAGATCACAGCATGTGACAGAGGCTGATGAAAACCATGAGCGGTGGGACGTGCTCTGGGGTTCTGACTTGCACCGCCCACGGCCTACCCGTGGACTGGGCTGGTCTGCATTCCACTAGGGATAGAAAAATGTCCATCTCTCTAAAATTAAATTATGTGCCTTATGGTGCAATTTGCATTAAACAACTTTGTATCTGCTGTGTGTTCCATAACCTGGGGAACATCTGTATATTTATGGTTTTTTAAAACAAAAATAAATTCATAGTATGAATACTGCTTCGTCGCCTGCTTTTTTATTGTCACTTGCCTCTTTATGTCCATAAATAAATACAGACATGATTGTTGATGTGTACAAAATATTCTATTGTATAAATCTGTAACACAGTATTTGAACAGTCTCCGGTTAGTGCATTTCTGGGGTGTTGTCCATGTGGACTGTTGTGAATGCTCTGGCCCCCAGGTCCTGCTCCTCAGCCCACCTCTGGTTGGAGCCAGAGCCGCAGCGGATGGTGTCATGAGGGGTCAGACTGGTCTGGTGCTGACAGCCCATCGAAAGCTAGTACAGGGACTTTTCCAATGCTAAAAGCCTGATATAGAGAAGAGAGAGCCACCTCCCTTCCCCCAGGCAACCGTCAAACACTGGAAAACAGAAGTGGTGAATTAATGGAAACACCAGGAGGCCTTCGGAGGGAGGCTCAGGCTATGAGTCCCGGCAATAGAAAGTACCAGCCTCTTACAGCTGCTTTTCCTTCTTCCCTACTCTCTCCTCCCACTTCCTGGGATCATCTAGGAAATAATGGAATTATACCCAGGCAAGTCCTGCTCTCTCAGGCTCTAAATCAAGATAGGGACTGTGGTAAACAAGGACGTAGAGGCTATCCTTAAATGCACATCTCTGCCATATGTCTATTTCCTTAAGATAAAGCCCTAGAAATGTACATTGCTATGTCAAAAGGCATGGGCATTTAAAAACAAGCCCAAACAGTGCTCTGCTCAGCAGAACCGCTAACTATAAGGGGATCAATTCCATTTTGTTTGCCTTTGCCTGTTGAACCCCAGAGCTCTCAGGAACCATCTCCTCCATCAAGAAGCAAAGCTCTGCATATACTAACTTCCTGTAGTCTGTTAAGCCACGCTCTCCAGAGCCCCAGAAACCCCTACCTTCTGCTATTCTAAACTCATCATGAATGGAATAATTGGAATGCATAACCACTGTCTCCAAACTAGACATCTCACTTTATTGCCTAGTAGTTATTAAGAATGAGTAATAATTTTGCTGCTGAAAAGACTACTTATGGGGAAAGCAAGAAATAAGAAAAACATTCACTCATAATTTAAGCCACTAGGAAATAAAACCAACCTCAAGATAAAATGTCTGTTTCTCAAACAGCTCAATCTTTATATCACTAGTAGCACTGGAGCTCTTAATTATAGGCAGTAAAGTCTCTGGATTTTATTTTTTTTACCCAACATCAGTGGTAAGAAATGTATAAGTAACTGCTCAGAAGAATACAAAAAGAAATCTGTAGTACAGAGGCGCTTTGGGGGCACAGCCATGTGACCTCACTCCAGGGGGACCTGCCAAATTTGGATTTGCCACAGCCTTTCCACACGGGGGACCAGTGAGCATATGTTTGCATGTATGATTTATATAAACATGTATGTGGTTATTTTTAAAATATGCTAACTATTCATAAATCCTAACCATTTAAAGAGGCAAGGTACCTTTCTGACATCTCCTTCCAGGAAGGAAGTCTATTTTTAAATGATATATAAAGCCTCTCTCCTGGCAAACACTGTGGTTTCCGCCCTCTTGGGTGGCTTCCCTAAAAGGGAAAGAAAAAAATAAAATAAAATAAAAACCCTCCCTTGGCTGTTTGCCATCAACATCAATAACTGCAGCAAAGGCATTCTGACTGCTATTTATTCTGTCATAATTACTATCACCAAACTTGCATGATTACAGCGTTTGTAATTTTGTTGATTATAAATAGCACTAATGCTGTAATACATTAGCAAAGACTGGCAGTAATACAGAGATATGGTCCATACACATGTGGATAGTTGTACCTTTGAGGATTGTCATTTAAACATTTCCGGGAAGTGTTAGCCTCATGTGGCCTCTCTTTCCACTCCTCCACCCAAGGCTTGATTTAAGCCTTTCTACCAGTCTCCCTGCCCCGTATTTCTATAGCCCTCCCTCTCCAATGCCCTTCATGCAGGCTGGGCTGTGCTTTGTATTCAAAAGATAATCTCTTGATAGTATATGGACCTAGTAATGTCCTAGTTTCTTGAATTTGCTAAAAGCAGAGGCATTGAGTTGTGAAAGCCCACTAGAGACATTTCTATTTCTATTTTAACAGTGATATATCTTCCTTTTGGCAAGAGTCCTATTGCATGGATTCTTGTAGTCTTGGGTTCTTCCCTTTTTAAAAAATGTATTTTGCTTTTTGAGGGAGGAGGACAAAGGACACAATCAGCCCTTTTTTTTTCAAAACACCCCCCATAGAGGAAATCTACATTTACTGTGCAACTGTAGTTTTGAGAATGCATTACAGACACCTGGGTGGAGAGAATTCCTCTGCAGAACAATGCACTCCAACCTTCCCTGAAGCACACTCCCTCTCTGAGGAATGATGTTTTCACTTACAGTGGTGTGTACTGAATAAAGCTGACACACATCCTGCTTTTTAGCGGTCTGCTGAGTTCTTAGAAGCACTTTTTTGTTAACATAAACCTTTCTTCATTGATCCAGAAGTAGAAATATATTTAATGCAGTAGTAACATTTAGTAGCAAAGCGAAGAATGTTTTTTGGCAGTTCTCTGGTTCATGGCATGAATGTATGAACTTATAGGTGTGTATAAAAATTCACTTGATTTATCATACAGTGAGTTTAAAAAAAACTGAAAATATAAATTAATATCCTGACCTCCGAGATGGCAGGGTGATACTTTATGATGTTATTTTCTACTCACATCCATATACAGTTTGAAGTTTTCTAGGATAACCTAAATTCTGTTCTGTTTGATCATTTTGAGTTGAGGATATAAAAAAGATGTCATCTTAGGTAATGTCTGAAGAAAAGATAATTATAAAACAGATAAGAAGACATAATCCGAGAAAGTCTTATTCCAACCTTTATTTCAAAATATTTATTTATTTGTTACATGAGAAGGATTTTTTGGAGGAAATCAATCACTTGATTATCTTCTAAATTTATTTCAAGTTAAATTTGTGTTCTGTCTGATCTCACCATTCTGAGGCTATATGTAGATACCAAATGCATGCTAATGAAGCATATTTACTAGCTAGCTGGCTTGTACAGACCCAAAGCCCCCCCCAAAATGGTGGACTTTTGGCATTGTAATTTTACTTAAAAGAATAAAAAAATGCCAGCCCCACTGTGGAGCTTATTTGTAGCATGAATTAATCTTCTTAACAAATAAAATTCACCCTCCTACTTTACTCAACCCTGGAGGGAATATAGACCCTCCTAGGTTACCATTGAACATTTTTGAATAGCAACAAACTTCAGATTCTTGCAGTAATCGTTACAAATGGCAAATGAAAAGATTCTAATTGGATTCTCTTATAACGAGTTTAACTATGCAATGATTTTTTTATGAGGCCCAGATATTTGGAGGAAAAGCATATTTCCAGAGGCTCAAGTAGCTGCTTGGGGTTCATGCAGAGGTGTGCCATGGCAGTGAGCTGGGTTAATCCCATAGTTATTCTAATTGAAGATCTCATAATGAGGTTCTCTTGATTTAGGGATGAATTACAGTCATCCACTGGCATCCAGGGGGTTAGGCTCAGGACCCCTATGGCTACCCAACTCTGCAGATGTTCAAGTTTCCTATCTAAAATGACATAGTATTTGAATATAACCTGCACATGACCTTCGGTATACTTTAAATCATCCACAAACTATTTATAATACTTAATACAATGTAAATGCTTTGTAAATAGTTGTTATAGAGTAGAGTTAAGGGAATAACAAGATAAAAAGTTTATAGATGTTCAGCATGGAAGCGATGTTAAAAAAATACATATTTTTTGAACCTCACTTAGTTAAATCCTTAGATCAAGAACCCTGGGGGCTATGGAGGGCCAACTGTTTATTCAAATAGTTCCAGAATGTGTATATGTCCCTAGAGAAACTGGGCCAGAAATCTTTAGTGAGAGTCGCATTGCTTACTTTTTTTTAAATTCAGAGTTCTTGCTCTGAGTGGAGCTTATCTTCAAATCTGAATAACCATGAAGAGATTTGATTATAAATTTAAACATCTCAGGAGGCACAGAAAGTAGACAGGTCAGGCTGGTTTATCTGTACTGGTTGGATCCAACCCTCTGGTGGCTCACACATAACTTAAGCATGATTAAACTTTAAAACAAGCTGCCAAGAGGACTGTGAAATCTTCATGCCTAAAGATCCCTAAAATTAGGAGCGACAACCACTTGGCTCACAGGGTTTATGAAGGCAAAGGTTTGGACTGCATTAGTCATTTCTGAATGAGAGTTTGTGTCTCACGCCAGGCTGCCATTCTTTCACCATTCCTGCGCAAAATGAGAAAAATACAAGCGACAGACATGTTTGTCCATAAGTGAAACTTATTCCATTTAATTATATTTTATATCTGTAATACAACTTTCTTTGTAACACTGCATTTTTGCTGGTGGCTGGATATTAATTTTCACATGAATTAGCCTGGAAAAATAAAAAGTTAGCAGCCCCATATCAATCCCAATTTCTGTTTTAAAGTTTTAATGGGCCTTGAAATCCAAAATTCTGGGAACCACTGGTCTAGATAATCTTCATTCAACAAATGTCCATTCAGTTGCCTGTTCTTAGGTCATCTGAAGGATTTCAGAACTTTTTCTCACAGGATAATAAAAGTAATAAAACTAACTAAAATGCATTGTAAAGGACACCATGCTAAGTGCTCTACATATGCCAATCATTTAATTTTATTCTTATAACAATCCTAAGACAAAGACACCCAACTGAAAGCAGGGAGGGTGGGATTCACACAAGCTCTCCTCTGGCATAAGATTCCATATCCAACTTTTTTTTTTAAATAAACTCTCCTATGAAAACAAACTACTCGTGGTGTGTCTAGGAAGGTGGCATGGAACCAGAAAAAAACCACTTTAAACATTTAAATGCATTGTTTCTTCATAGAATTCCAAAGCCAGAGTAGTGAGGGGGGCTGCTGGGGCATGGTGACAAAAACAAACGAAGTGACCATCAGAAGCACTGGCGGGAGTTTTTTGATGTACAACACACCTCCAATCAGTCCATATTCAGAGTTAATCAGAAACTGTTTGTCCAGATGGCTCAGTCTTCCTGGCTCCACAATCCCATCACATCCCCCTGCACTTCACGTGGTTTCTGTTTTCTGCTCCCTGATTCGTGCAGGCAATTCCGCTTATGCCAAAGAACTGAACGGGGTGTGAATAGGAATGAGCATCTAGCTAGTGCTGATGGCTAATTATAGAATGGAAAATGATAATACTTTGCTTTTGATTAAGCCACTTTAACCTTAATCCTGAATTCAAAATTAAAGGTAAGAGTATGGCTACGTTCCAAGGCTACTTGGAACTACAGTCTTTAAATCACCAAGCCCTACACTAGGGAAGTTAGGTCGTCATTGCGATGCTGTTTTTCACAGGTAGCACAAGATGCCTTTCTTGCAATTAAAAACATTTTTTTGGCCGGGTGTGGTGGCACACGCTTGTAATCCCAGTACTTGGGAGGCTGAGATAGGAGGATCCCGGATCGCAGCCAGCCTCAGCTACTTAGTGAGGCTCTCCGCAACGTTGTGAGACCCTGTTTCAAAATTAAAGAATAAAAAATAGGGCTGGGGGTGAGCTTAGAGGTAGAATGCCCCTGGCCAGTACCACAAAAAAAAAAAAAGAAAAACCCTTTTTTGTTCTTTTTCTCCAGAAATAAGAGAGGGATCAGAAGTCACTTTGGCATGGACACAATACAGAGATAAAATAACCTTTAAGTTACCAGAGTTCTTTCTCCCTCTATGGGAGGGGATTAGGGTACCAGGTCCTCAGAAGATAATCAATTATGTGTTGCTATGGACTGAATTGTGGTTCTCTCGAAATTCATATGTTGAAGCACAGTGCAATGGTATTTGGAGATGGGACCTTTGGGAGACAATTAGATTTGAACCAAATCATGAGGGTAGGGCCCTCATGATAGGATTAGTGTCCTTCCAGTGTTCTCATGTGTGTGAGAAGATACTGGGGGTTGAAACCGGGGTGTTCTACCTCTAAACTATATCCACCAGACTTTTTCATTGTATTATTTTGAAATAGGGTCTCACTAAGTTGGGGAGAGCCTTGCTAAGTTGCTGAGGCGGCCATGAACCTGTGATCCTCCTGTCTCAGCCTCCCAAGTACTGGGATTACAGGCATGCACCATCGCACCTGGCTCTTATAATGTTCTTTTAGAAGAGAAGAGACTCTCTCTCTCTCTTACACACACACACACACACACACACACACACACACACACACACAATGTCTTTAAGCCAGGAGAAGGGTACTCACCAGGAACCCAACAATGCTGTTACCCTCATCTAGGACTCCCAGTCTCTAAAACTATGAGAAAATAATTCTATGTTGTGTTAGTCACTCAATTATGGCATTTCATTATAGCAGCCTGAGCTAATACCTTTGTCCCCTGGCCAGTGAGTAGATTGCTCAGTTGCAATGGAAAGGAGTTTCAACTAACACTTTTTGCGTGGGGTTTGAAAAAGAAAAAGTAGCCAAATCCCAAATTAATGGAGTCTTTGGAGAGTGGAAGGGAGAAAGGCCTGCATCCATATGGGAGTAGATGCCTGGTCAGATTCTGACCTTAGGCATAGAAAGCTGCAGTTCCAGGCCGGGCGTGGTGGCGCACACTTGTAATCCCAGTACTTGAGAGGCGGAGACTGGAGGATTCAGGTTCGCGGCCAGCCTCAGCTACTTAGTGAGGCCCTCTGCAACTTCGTGAGACCTGGTTCCAAAATAAAGTATAAAAAATAGGGCCGGGGGTGTAGCTCAGATGTAGAACGCCCCTGGGTTCAATCCCCGGTACCGCAAAAAAAAAAAAAAGAAAGGAAGGAAGGAAGGAAGGAAGGAAGGAAGGAAGGAAGAAGGAAAGAAAGCTGCGGTTCCAGCAACTTATGCAAGCAATGTCATCTCTGGCTATCCTTGACCCTGAGCAAGTATCTGGTACATCTAGAAAGATGGAGGCTGGGTTGGCGATTGTTCAGCCTGGTGTGAACTGGTCAGTCCATGGGCCAGCTTTGAACAGAGCCAGCAGGCAGCTACAAAAATCAATGGCAGTAATGCAGCCTCCAGAGGACTTCCAGGGACTCTCAATTAGATGTGGCTGACTCCTCTCATGGCTAGTGGAGCCTGTAGCCTGGGACAATTTGAAGGAGGAACAATCAGAAGGGTGTTTTTTAATTGGAAAAAAGTAGATGTGGGTCTGTATTTGTATTCTTAGTTTATTGAATTGTTATAATAGAAATTAAGAAAGATGGCTTCTTTTTACATGGAAATTATCAACTCTGAACTCTGGAAGTTCCCATGGAGAGGCGGCAGTCTCACATGGTACTTAAGAACGTGGGCCTGGTACCTTGTCACCTGGCTGGGGTTCCCATTCCTGCCAATTTACCAGCTGTATAACATTAAGCAAACTCCTCTATCTCCAGAGGCCTTATCTGTCAAATGGATACAATGATAATTTGCATTCCTCCAGGAGTGGTGATATTAAGCATCAAGCATTTAGAACTCTGCCTTGCCAAAGTGATTTCTTAGTTATTATCAGTTCCAATCCCAATCAAGACTCAGAAGTAAATTCTCCAAGGTCACAAAACAACATAGTGTCATTACTATTAAAACTATGTTAGGGTCACCAACTGACCCAGTTTTCCCAGGACTATCCCACTTTTAGCACTGAAAGTCCTGTACACAGGGGAAACTGGGTTGGTTGGTGTGATAGTTAATCTAAGTTGTCAACTTGACCTGATCATGACACACCCAAGATTATGTGATTTTGGGTGTGTAACAGCAGATTAAAGAGAAAGCCCTGCCCTGAATGTAGGCAGCAGGATTCTGATAGGTGCGGATTTAGATAAAGAGGGAGAAGCCGCGTAGAGTGTGCGGGACTCTTTCCAAGGAAAAATGCATCTGCTCTCGCCTGAGATCGTCGGCCACCGGTTTCACTTTTCTCCGAAGAGCTTCTTGATCTTCTCGGCCTCCCGCTCTTGGAACTGAAACTCCACCATCGTTTCTCCGAAGAGCTTCCTGATCTTCACATCTTGGACTGGGACTGAATTAGTGGTTGCTCCGATCCTAAGACTCCAGCTCTTAGACCGTTCGACCAGCTACTGGTTCCTCTGACTCTCCACGTGCAATCAGAACCTGGGACTACACTGCTTCAAACTGTAAGCCCATCTGATAAATCCTTTTTTTTCAAATATACTCATTCTGTGTATTCTGTTAATCTAGAGAACCCTGTCCAATACAGTTGGTCACCCTACAGTGAGGAAGGTAAAGTCACATGAAGTGAGTTAAGCAGAACGAGGCCCCTTACCATGGGAGAGATGTTATTTTGGAAGGAAGCAATGTTACTACTGAGGATGGGACTCCAAATGCAGACACCAGGCAGGCAAGACTCTGATAACAGCGAAGAAAGCATCTCTCAGGTTGGTGTGATTATATGAAGCAAAGATTCTCTAGGAATTTGTTAGCTTGGTGGTCAGAAATCTACCAGGCATGTTTCCTATCCTCTGGGGGAATCCCGACAGAGCAGATGTGGTCTCTGTGAACCTGGTCTCATAAGCTGAAGGTCTGTCCTGATATTTACAGAATGAAATTCTGAGTAATCATCTAAGATTGCATTTGTAGAGCGTTTATCTCACAGGAGCCTGGTGTTCTTGGCAGTCATTATTTAATTAATCCTCACACTGTCTCTGTGCAACAGGAAGCAGGCAGGTGTAATTATCTCTGTTTTGCAGATTCTGAGGTTTGGAGTTGTGCCTAGTTATAAGGTGCCATGGAAAGAGATGTTCCACTCTGATAATGGGTTAGATTTGGTCCCTATTCTTTCCAGTGAGTCTTAGACTTGGTGTGACTCTGGGGAACCCTAAATGAATATTATAAATGATGCACTCCATACTGACAGTCCACCTCTCTTTGCTTGTATTTGTGATATATTTGGTTACCACGTTGAACAGCAGGTGCCCAATAGGCAGAAACTCAACCATGACACTGATCATTAAGTCAGGCCTCCAGAGGACCAAATCAACGTGTCTTCCATTCCCTCCACTGAGTGTGCATGCTATATCTCTTTATAAGCTGCAGAGATCTTTACTGATTGATTAAATAATGGATTAATAAATGAGAAATGCCATAAAACTCAGCCCACAGCCTGGCCTCAAGAGCTGTAAATGTAAGCAGATAAATGAGAGAATAGAAATCGATTTCTCCATCAGCAGAAATGGGCTGATAAAAATGGTAACAAGAATAACAAAATAACAAGAATGGCCAACATGCATTGAATATTTAGGGCACATCAAGCCCTATCTTAAGGGTTTTATATGTATCAATTCATTGAATCTTCACCAGCAAGGCAGGAATTCATTTTTGAGATAAGGAAACTGAGGCACGAAGACATTCAATAGTTTGCTGAAGGTTACAGAACTAACAAGCATCAGGCATGTGATTTGAACCATACATGTTGGCTTTGGAGAACCTGGACTTACCCTGGTGCTGCAGGAAAGGCCAAAGTTGAACAGTTTACTGATGCAGCAATTTCATGTCTGTGTATACATCCGAAGGGAATGAAATGAGTATCTTGAAAGAACATCTGCACTCCCCACGTTTGGTGCAGCACTATTCACAATCACCAAGATATGGAAACGACGATGGTAAATAGGTCAAGAAGATGTGGTCTATACACAATGGAATACTATTCAGCCTTAGAAAACAAGGCTTTGAAATCACATGGATGAACCTGAAGGTCATTGTGCTAAGTGAAATAAGCAAGACACACACAAAAGAAAAATACTGCATGATCTTGCATATATGTAGAATAAGAAAGTCAAGCTTATAGATGCAGAAGAGTCAAATGGTATTTGCCAGGTGCTGGGGAGGAAGGCCAGGATGGGCAGATGTTAGTGCAAAGGTAACAAGTTTTAATTAGACAGAAAGAGCAATTCTGAAGTGTGGTAGCGCATGTTTGTAATCCCAGTACTTGGGAGGCTGAGAGAGGAGGATCGCAGGTTCACAGCCAGCCTCAGCTACTTAGTGAGACCCTCCACAACTTAGTGAGACCCTGTTTCAAAATAAAGAATAAAAAATAGGCTGGGGGTGTAGCTCAGAGGTATAATGCCCCTGGCCCAGTACCACAAAAAAAAAAAGAGCAATTCTGGAGATTTAACATACAGCATGGTGACTCTAGTAAATAATGCTGTACTGTACCCTTGAAATTTGCTGAGAGTAGATCTTTAATGTTCTCAACACACACACACACACACACACACACACACACACACACAGAGGCAACAATGTGAGGTGATGGATATGTTAATTACTTTGATTGTGATAATCAGTTCACAATGTATGTATATCAAAACATCACATTGTACGACTTAAATATATACAATTAGTATTTGTCAATTATACCTCAAGAAGGCTAAAAAAAATGAAACACTCAAGAAAATATTTTCCTGCTTATTAAATGACACTCCCATCTTGCCTAGAGATAAAACTAACCGTCTCTTATCCTTTGATGGGTCCTCACCTGCACCGATTGGCGGCAATGTAACTGCTGAAGCAGAAGTTTCTTCTGTCCAACCTGAGACCAGGGGGAACAATAATGCTGGGCACAGTAGCAGGTTTGGCAGGGTTCAGGGCTTTCTCCGTTTGTCTAGTTTCTCACACATCATTCAGGCTAATTGGAAATCAACCCACTTTTCCTATGCCCAGTGCTCCAAATGCATCATGGTTTGCTCACAGGGACACAGTGTGTTGTTTGAGACCGTGGCTGTGGCACCTCATTCTGTCCATCAGGCAAGTCGGGGGAAGCTGGGATGGGGGGAAGTCCAGAGATGAGCAAAGCCTGGGGAGATACTCATATCAGAAGAAAAGACTGTTCCTTACTGAAACATTTTGCAAATCGTTCCAAAGGACCAGAGCTGTCATCCTTGAGTCCAAGGCAACTCCAGGGTCAGGTCACCCCTACCAGCATTCTAGCCCTGGGCACGGGGCCCCATGAGCACAGTGCATGTACAGATAATGAGAAGTGCACTGACAAAAGCTAGCTTTATGACAATCCTGAAACATTGCAGGATGGCCTCATCAGTGGGGTCTTATATCAGTCCCCATAAGTAATCACAGTCAATGGTTGCTTTTGTGAAACTTTTGAAGCTGCTTCCACTCTGCCTGGGTGAGAATAAATGGAGCACATTTCATTCCAGTTTTGCCTTAGTAATTCAAGCCAACTTAGAATGGCATCTCAGTTGACAATTGGGACATTTCCCTCAGGCAATTAAAAAACCTAAGTGTCATGAATCCCTGATATTATCTCAGCTGCCTTCACCTGCCTCAGGTTCCCTATGACTCCCACCTGCAGCCTCTATCCTGTCTCCCGCTTCCCAGACAGCTTGAGACAGGATGTGTGCAAGTAGCGCAAGCACCGATCTCTCCTTTACTGCAAATCTCTCCAGAGACATAGGGCTCCTCCCTGCCTGACACAGAGCTCCTCTTCTTCTGGGCTTGACTCCTGAGCCTCATTCCTAGAACTGAGTGTCTCCCAAGCTCTGCCCACATCTCTGTTGAGTCTAGCAATTCCTCCCTCCAGGATCGCGAGGACCTTGCCTTTCCCGAGGCCTGGAGGTAACCCTGCATCCAGCACTTATTTACATGGGCCAGGCACTGTTGTAGGAATCACAGTAAACATGATGGACAAAGTCCTTGACTCTTAAGGGAGATGGGCAATGCCCCGTTTTGTTTTATGCTGCTATTGCAGAATCCTACAAACAGGCTCATTTTTATAAGGAACAGAAATTTATTTGGCTCATGGTTCTAGAGGCTGGGAAGTCCAAGATGGAGGGGCTGTATCTGGTGTGGGCTTTCATGCTGCATCATCCCATGGCAGAAGGCATGGGATAGGTAGTAGAGGGAAGGGGGCTGAACCCACCCGGTGATAACGAACCATCCTGGAATAGCAGCATTAATCCTTTCATGAGGTCAGAGCCCTCAGCCCTAAGCACCTCTGAAAGGCCCCACCTCTCAACACTGTTGCACTGGGGATTAAGTTTCCAGCAGATGAACCCTGAAGGACACATTCAAATGGCAATAAACAAGTAAACAATAATTAGTCTAACTTCAGGAAATGCAGACTGCCGTGAAGAAAGGTCAAGCAGGGTGAGGAGGGAGTGGTGGGGATCATGGAGTGGGATGCAGATCTGCCCTACCCCTAAGTTGTGAGCTGGGGTCGTATCACCTGAAGAGAAAGGTTGCCCTCCTCTCCCTCCCTTGGACCCCATTTTTCAGGACTGTTCCAGTGAGAAATGAAAATGCCAAGCCCCTGTTAAAGAGTTATTAAGAATTTCAAGATGGCGCAGCAGAACATTGAACAAGTTCAGGTACCATACAGCTCCCATACTCGCGAGGCTGACCCTGCCACACCAACATGCTTTTGAAGGACCTGCCCTAGTGCCCACTGGTGGGCTCAGCTGATCCATCAGGATGCCCTACTGCTTCATTTGCAAGCTGAGACTATTTGGCTGGGGCTGGCTTAGCCCCTTGCACCCTATGCTAGAGCCCCTCCTGCAGGCCTAGCTCCACATTCCTGCCTCCCAGACCCTGTCCAGATAGCCAGGTCCCTGCCCCAGGCAGATGTGGAATTACCCCTTCTCACTTCCATTAGTTCCTCGCAGTACCCACGCTCCCAACTCCATCCCCACCCGCTGCTTCTCGGTCTGGTCCTGCTATCAGCAGCAGGACTAGATCAGTGGACAAAAGTGACCTTGGTTTTTGGCCTTGTGTTCAGAACCGCTGGACACGTTTTTCTAAGTACCCCTTAAGGAGAATGCTTAGAGTATTACTCTCAATGAGGATATGGCTGCAGGGAAATAGCCAGCCTGTGTGTTCAAGAAACATCAGTGACCAGTTCACTAAACCGTAGGTGTCGCTGAGATGCAGGTCCAAGAATATCTAGTGGGCCCTTCAGGCTGCATGCAAGGACGTTTCGGGAGCCAGCTGTAAATGCCACCTCATCCCGGCTCCACTCCTGCGGCTGCGTGAGATGAATGGGGAGGATATAGCAGGATATGTGTTTGCTGAATCAACTTCGGTGACAAGAGAGATAACAGATGTGACTCAGAAAGGAAGAGGTCTCACAAACAGAAAGCAGCATCAGACTTTATTCAGTGGCTGGGACACGGAGCGTGTCATGTGATGAGGGCCGGGCTTGGTAAGCTTCTTTAGTGTGTGGGAATGAGAACGGATGATAAGGACTCGTGTCTGGGACTCATTATTGTCTGTTTGGGAAGAAGAGAATTGATACCCTTTCTAGTTTAGTAATGAAGGGGATTAAAAATGTGCTTTCAGGACTGTGCAGACTCTTTTTTTTTTTTTTTTTTTTGAAGGCAGTAGGAAAGGATAGAGATTTACCTGGGCCCCATCTTCCAATCACACAAAAACTATGGGGGAAATTTAAAAACAAAACTTTATGAGTTGACATGACTTACACCTATGAAGGTAATCTAAGAGGATGGCCTATTATTTTGATAAAAGAAATCATTAAAGATACAACAGACCCCTGCTTAAACAGTTACCCAAGACATGCTTTCACTCATAAAAATCGAGATGAGAGCCAGCAGGAAAGTTTAAGCTGGATATGTGGTGTTGATACCTCCAGTGTGAGGAAGATGCTGAGCCATGCCAGACTTGTGGCAGGTAGGAGCTCAGGGAGCCCATGGAGTCTTCCCTGGCCAGCCCCCTGCCGGGCTCTTCCCGTGGCTGTCTGAAATGCCCTTATTCTATGCTCTTTCTTTCTTTCTTTCTGCCTGCTTTGTTCTGTTTTTTATTTTCTGTATCTTGATACTTCCACCTATGTTGCTCTTGATCTTGAATCTCTCTCAGTGCTCAGTGTCATCTGTCTGGCTTTAGACTCCTTTTCGAATGATGATAGTTTCCTGGGATTCTGTCCTGGTTCTGTATTCACTTGGGCCGGGTCATCTGTAGCCTCTAGATCCACACAGCTCTAGAGCAGAGCATGCCAGGCAGTGGACCTCGCCCACATCTGACCATCTGACCGGCAAACAGTCCCATCCCTCACCTCCCGCCTCCCGTCAGCCCCTGCTGCTTGTGGCTTCTCCCCCCCACCTTGGGCCCAGCTGCTCTCAGACACACCTAGCGCATGGATAAATGTCACTGAACAAACGCAGACAGGTTATTTTCTGCTTTCTGTTCTCAGGACAGTTCTTCTAAAAATTAATCTTTAAAAAATTAAGCCTGGGTCCTATGGGTAGTACAAGTGCTTTGAAAACCGTAAAGTACTGTGCAAGCAAGCGTTAGCTGTTCCATTCCATCTGAAGGAACCCATCTGCAGGGGCAGGTAGAAGCAAAGCTTTCATACAACCTGAATATCTACTCACCTTAGAGTTTTGTATTTCCAAAATCTTATTAAAATTCAAATGCCAAAAGTGCCCTTACTCATATTTCTAATCATATCAGCTTTAAAGAACTCCATTCTACCACCCTGAAACTCGTCAAGATGTATGTTTACAATGCACCAATAAAAAAATAAAGAACTCCATTCAGAGTGTACACCTATTGTATGAAATCACAAATTAGTCATCCCAGAGTCCTGATGATCCCTGTAAAGCAAGGCTTTATGCTAACTGAAACTTCTCAGTCTGCTGGTCAAAACCGCCCTAGGGCTTGGGGTGTAGTCCGTGGTAGAGCCCTTGCCTAGCATGCATGAGACCCCGTGTTCGATCTTCAGCACCAAAAAACAAAACAAACTAAAAAACTTCCCTAGAATAACTTCCAAGGGGGATCTTTGTTATACCCAAGGGGAGCTTTGACATAGGATTCCCGGGATGTGTACACAGAGAAACACACCTGTGAACCTTTAAAGATATCTATCTACCTGATGCTCTTTCTTCAGTAACTTAATTAAAAAAATAAGGAATTTCCCCCAAGTCCTAGTGCTTATTCTGCCATTATGGATCCAGTGTGACACATGATAACAACAAACAATCTAATTCTGAATCAAGGTTTTATAGGCTCTTACAAGATGGCATTAATTTGAAATGAGCCTATTTTGTCTAAAATGCTTTATATTGCTCCCATTATAGGCAGTAACACATTTGTTTGTTTAGCGTTTTCATGTTTGTTCAACACTGTTAGCTGCTTATAAGTACCTTAGTGAGGTCTGAGTAGAACAAATTTAAAAATATCTGCATGTGTAACTTAATGAATTTCTCTCATTCTTTTTTCCTTTCTTCCTTTTTCTTTCCTTATGGTATTAGAGATTGAACCCAGGGGCACTTTACCACTGAGCTATACTCTGAGTCCTTTTATACTTTTTATTTTGAAACAGGGCTTTGCTAAGTTGCTAGGGCTGGTCTCAAACCCAAGATCCTTCTGACTCAGCCTCCGAGTCACTGAGATTACAGGCGTGTGCCACTGTGACCTACTCTATTTCTTATCTTTTTACACGGCCAGTAAGAATTATTTTAAGAAGATATTCATAATCTTACATGTGCTAACAACTAGAGCTATTGTTGGTGTAATAGCTAAGTCAATAAGTGTATTTAAAATTAGGTCACATCCAAATTCAACAGTCAGTGTAATGCTGCCTTTGTATTTGGCATAAAATTTTCCACATTACAATTAACCTTGACATAAAAATAAAAATATACATGTTTTTAAGAAAAAAAAGTCCATCAGATCTAACAGTCACTCTCAGCCATGATTGCATATTATAAGCATCTGGGGAGCTTTTAAAACTATAGACCAAAGCCGGGCGTGGTGGCGCACGCTTCTAATCTCAGTACTTGGGAGGCTGAGACAGGAGGATCGTAGGTTCAAAGCGAGGCTCTCAGCAACCTAGTGAGACCCTGTTTCCAAATAAGAAATAAAATCAGCCTGGGGTGTAGCTTAGAGGTAGAATGCTTCTGGGTTCAATCCCCAGTACAAATAATAAATAAATAAATCTATAGACCAATAACAGTAGGCCCTCTGTGTCCACAGAGACATCGTCAGATTTAACCAACCTCAGATGAATAAAGAAAATTATGAAAATTGCATCTGAACTGAACATGTACAAACTTTATTCCTTTGTCATTAGTCCCTAAAAAAAGTGTAACAACTATTCACATATCATTTACATTGCATTTGGTATGATAAGCAGACTAGAGATGATTTAAAGTATACAGGAGGATATGTCTAAGTTCTATGCAAATACTATGCATTTTATATAATAGATATGAATATCCAAAGATTTTGGTGTCCTAGGAAGAGGGAGGGTTCTGGAACCAATCACTATAGACAGAGGAGGCTCTGTTTCTCAAAGTGTAGTCCTTGGACCAGGAACTTCCCCTATCAGCTGGGAACCTGTTAGAGATGCAAATTCCCAGGCCTTCTGAATCATCATGCTGGGAATGGGGTGGGGGCGGGGCTAGGCCACCTGTGTTGAACCAGCTATCCAGGTGATTCTGAGGCTAAGGTCTGAAGACCACTGCGCTGAGTCCCTACATTTGTATTTGTTAGATACAAAGGTTAAAATATGCATCCAGGGTTGAGTCTCTGGGATGGTACTGCTGTATGACTTCAAGGGTATAAAATAGGGAAAACTTGCTGGAACAGAAAAGCATATAAAACTTCCATGTATAGGGGAGCTGTCCCCTCCATCCCAAATGTACCTCTGTGAAGAAAACCAGTCAGCGTGGCTGGCAGAGGTCATAGTGAATGATTGGGGGAGATACGGCCATCGCCTCTGGTTGGGACCCTGCCTGTGGGGATAAGAAAGACTAGTCAGAGGATTCAGGTCTCAACTGCAGGAAGGACATATCCCTGCCTCTCTCTCAAGAGTATGTCAGGAGCCGGGCGTGGTGGCGCACATTTGTAATCCCAGTACTTGGGAGGCTGAGAGAGGAGGATCGCAGGTTCGCCGCCAGCCTCAGCTACTTAGTGAGGCCCTCCACAACTTAGTGAGACCCTGTTTCAAAATAAAGAATAAAAAATAGGGCTGGGGGTGTAGCTCGGAGGTAGAATGCCCCTCTGTTCAATCCCCAGTACCGCAAAAAAAAAAAAAGTATGTCAGGCCAGAGAGCTAAATTTGGGATTTCGTGTACATAATATTTTATATGAACCTTTACCTACTAAGTGTCATTGGAATAAATATCTCACGAGATTATCTTCAAGAACACTTGGATGCATACATAATTATGACAAAGCAACACACGCTTCCACTTCATCAAACATTCAGATTGAATACAATAAATCATTTTCAACCATTATTTCAAAACTCATCGCCCCAGGAGTGAGTCTTTAAGAGGTTGATAAGAGAGAGGCATGTGGGAAAGTACTGATTTGAGTCAATTTTATAGCTTAAGTTGTCTACAATTAATTCGCCTTGCATTCTTCATAATTAAATGTATTAAAAGTAAGAGACATATTTAATCTTCCCTATAGTTCAGTTGGTATAGTAAGTCAGAGTTAAAAGCTTGAGAGTTCTAAAAATAAATGAAGAAATGAACATATATATATATATATTCATATATGTGCATGTATACAGAGATATCTATTTAAGTCTATCTATGTATATCTTCTTAGTGGTCAATAGAAATTTCTTTTTAAATTATTGAGAGTTTTTAAGCATACCTTTGGCACTTTAAGGCAAAATAACTTTTCACTGAAATCATTTCCTTCACATAGACAGGAGGCCCTATATTTATACTCACTAAAATACATTTCAAGAATTATTTAAAATAGAATTATATCAGAAAAGAGTAAGATGAAAAGGTATTAGATGTAACGTCAGCTCTCTGCAGTAATAGCCTCCCAAATCGAAACCTTCTCATTAGCTCCCATTGCATGTGGATGAGATTCTATTTAGTACCTTTTAAAATTCTTTGTGCTGGAGACGGTATCCTCTGATGCCGAGTCCCCTCCCCGGCGGCGTCCCTCTCCAGTCGCCTCTAGCCTATGACTGATCACCTCCCGTGATGTGAAACCACCCCTCGTGACACTGAGGACGGGTTCTATTTTTGTTCTGAAGATTAGAAAATTACTTTTTCCTACTGACCCTTTATCGGTCTTTCTATTGCCCGCATCTGTCTCGCTCCTCGCCCCTGGCCACCCCGACCATGTCTAATCCCTCCACAAGTCTACTAACCTTCACATACTTGAAAATTGGCACCCAGATGAAATTTGACTGAAACAAATGTAAAGTTTTCCATACTGGAGCCTAAGAAACAAGCTGTAGAAGCATCAGATCAGAACATGACTCTGCTCACGTAGGTTAGCTCCAATTCATAGAAGAAGTTGAGGCTGCAAAAAACATAAACGAGCCTGGAGTTGACAGTGCTGGTCCTTGCAGGGATTAGTCACATCCTGTTCTCTTTCCGCCTGTCCATGCTGCCACACTGGAGTCTTATAAACCCTTCCAGAATTTCCACGTAATGCCCAGTTTATTGCCCTTCCATTCCACTACTCTCTATATGATGAATCCTTTTCCTGTCTTCCCTGGCATCCCTTACTAGGAAATTAAAAGACAAAGCTGCACATGATGGCACACAGCTGTATTCCCAGTACTTAAGACATTGAGACCAGAGGATCACAGGTTCGAGGCCAGCCTCAGCAACTTAGTGAGACCCTCAACAACTTAGTAAAACCCTATTTCAAAATAAAAATAAAATAGGGCTGGGGGACTATCTCAGAGGTAGAATGCTCCTGGGTTCAATCCCCAGTACCAAAAAGTTAATAATAAAAATAATAATAAAATAAAAGACATATTTAATTTTCCCAAAGTTCAATTGTTATGGTCAGAGTTAAAAGTTTGAAAGTTCTAAAAATAAATGAAGGAATTAATATATAGATTCATATATGTGTGTTTATATAGATATCTATTTAAATATACTTATGTATACATCTTCTTAGAGGTCAATATTATTTAGTGTTTACGACTTACTAAGTAATTTAATTTAGTCTAGAATTTCCTATAGGATCGTGCATATCTAAATTTGCAAAAAGTATTTACTGAAGTGAATAAAGGTCAAATATCTCCCTGTTGATAACTTACTGTCTGCTAAAGCAACAAAGATTAATATAAGGAAAAGGAAAACTACTTCAATTTAGAAATGAAGTTTCCTAATTTTTTGAAAAAGTGTGGTCTTATTTAACATACAGTTGCTGGTGCCAAAGAAATGTCTTCATTAAAACCTTGTGTCACTTGCTTTTAAGTACAATTCTAACAAACACTTAAATATTCTGCATTTGTTTGTTTCTTTGATTAAACATGTTTCCCAAGAAGTATCTCTGCTTCCAATCTTCCTTCCCTCCAATCTGTTTATAAACTCCTTCGACACTCCTCTTGCTGCATAATGAAGTGGGTCTCCCCAGCCTCTAGAGTCAGGCTGCCTGACCTCGCCCAGCTGTCTCAAGCTAAACCTCCTTACAGGTGCCACGCCCACCGGGCAGATGGAGCTACTTCAGCTGTCTTATAAAATCACAGAATTTTAGCAGTTTCTTAGACGGCATGATTTAAAGAATAAAGCATGGTTCAACCAGAACAGTGAGACCTGAAAAACAGGTGTTCTGTATGGAGCACCATTATTTATTATTGCTTTGAATTCACTCTTTCGAGTAGATTAGCTTTGTTTGTTTGGTTTTGATTCTCTTCCAAACTATTAAAAATTTCCCCAAAGACAATCTTCAAACAATAGACTCATCTGGTCCTTCATATGAGTATAAACCCTGAGAGAAACACGTTTTGATTTCTGGTTATTCCTCTTGGAGGGGGAGCACCAGCAAAGGAGCCGCCGACTCTCACTGACTTGATTCACGGTGAGCCTCATCAGCTGCCACTGGCAAAAATTTCCTGACTTGGATTCTCATGAACATTCTGTTCCACCTTTGAGCCAAACGGTGATGTTGAGGAGAATAATGAGGGGAATCATGAGAGCTAACTTTTCCCAAGAGCTGACGCTACGCCAAGCCCTGTTCTAAGCCCTGCGTGTGAGCAGTCTGATTCGACTCGCTCTACAATCCCATGAGGTGGATAACAGGCTTTATGAGAAGACCGGGGCTCAGAGAGGTTAACCTTTTTGAGGTCACAGAGCTCGGGAACAGCACTGGAATCCATGAAATGTTGCCTCCCCAGCCTCCAGGGCTTGTGAACATCCACTTTGGGTACATTGGGTACTGCACAGTTTTTCATTAGTGCCAGATCTATCCTCAGAGCCAAAGGCCTCTGGGACTGCTTCCCAGTTATGTATGCAGAAGCAAACCCTCTGATAGTGCTTAGGTTTTGCTGCAATTCCTAGTCTTGGGTGAGTATTAGGACTGCCTGGTGTGGTCCTTCAATTGCTCTTGCAGAATAGAGGTAGGATGGATGGAGATTCTAATTAAGTTGGTCCGAGATAAAGCTCCAGTATCAGTCGTTTTTAAAGCTAGGGATGCTAGTGAGAACCATTGTGCTGTCCAGGTTGCCACTATCAGTGGATAACAGGACTTTGGCTTCATTATGGCCTGAGTCCAGAAGGGAGAGAGGCCACCAGGATGCATTGCTCTCATGCCAGCCACATTTCATAACTGGGGGTCACGCTCCAGTTTGGGGGGTCAGAGGAGTAAAGAGAAGCCTGCAGGGGCAGCATAGCCTCTGGCCAGTGTCCGAGCCCCTGACACACTCAAGATCCTCGCAAGGGCCCACCAGGCAGGTGGAATCAGAATTTCCCAGGGGACATTCAGAGCAGATCCCTCAGCAAGCACAGCTTCTAAATTTGTCTTCCAGAATGATTAATCTGTTTAAGCAAATTCCTAGAGCATAATTAAGATGCTCTAATCAAGGAAGGAGCTTATTATGCAGCAGCCTCAGGCACTGATTTGGTGGAAGGAGCTCGTGACCAAAGGCCCGAGTGACCTCGTGGGAATCGTGAAGGTGACCGGTGGGCTTAGCCAGTGAGGCCAGAGGAAGCAGGCTGCTGGAGCTTGGGAATGTCAGAGGAAGAGAAGGCTTTGGAGTCCGAGGGGTCAACCCACAGCTGAGGGTCAAGGGCAGTGGCCTGGAGGTCACGGCTCCAGGTTTGAAGGTCCCAAGGCGTGGCTGGAGTGGGAGGGAAGGGGCACAGAGAGAAGACTTGGTAGAGTGGGAAACAGAGTGGGTGTGTGTGATATTGCTCATCCATCTTTGTCTCAGTGGGCTCTGCCCTGCCACCCCAACTCAAGACACTGGCCACCATCATGATGTGTCAACGCGAGCTTCTCCACACACGTCTGGCTAGTTCCCTTCTTCTACTAGATGCCCTGGGTCAGGCCCCAGATACTGATGAAAACTTACAGCTCTCTCTCGGCTCTCTAATTTCCATCTTAACCCACATGAGGCCGATTAAATTAAGCACTCTTGAAACTCGGGCTCTTAAAACAGAACCGGCTCAGAGGGCTGCGTGGTCAGAATAGGAAAGATGGCAGAGAATTCATTCCTCTCCTTCCTGGGTCCTAGGGATGGGGGCCGCTCATCCACGGGCCTCGGCTGGGACACAGGGTCTCTGGGGGACAATTAAGGGCAAGTGAGATGGGGACATGGTTTCTGGATTTAGGGGCCAGCTTAGACAGAGGGAAGTGGAGTCCAGTGTGTGAGGACAGCATCAACAAGCTGGAGATGAGTTTGCTAGGAATTCAAGGTAGATACTCAGTGACAGAGAGAGGGAGTACATCACTGGAGAAGAACCACGGCTTCCTGCAGCCTGCAGACCATACCAAGGGCACCTGCATGGCCTCGGCAGTGAAAGAGCAGCAGCAAGAGCAGCGGGCGCCTCCCAGAGATCCTGCATTCCCTCCCCACCCCTGGGGAGTTCATCTCCATTTTCCAATTCAAGGTCCCTCTGAGCAGCTCCCACAGTCCTGATTCCCATTAAAGTGTTTTCTAAGGCTTGTTGACTAATATTGAAGACAGATTCCAACTCCCTAAAGAGGACAGCCATAGAACAATGTCAACAGCATTAATGCTCTGCAAACACAAGATATGTTTAACTCAAATATTTAAATACAAATGCTCTGTTTTGGTGCGGAGCGCACATGAGAATGCTTTGCTGCTGTGGCTGCTGAGAGCTAGTGAGAGACTTCAACAGTATTCAATCACACAGACACTTTCCCCTGGAAGAATCCACTGGGGTCCTGTGTACTGACCCCGATTATTTTTTAAATTGGTTGTGTGTTGACTCTGGTTCTCATCTCTCTCTCTCTCTCTCTCTCTCTCTCTCTCTCTCTCTCTCCAGCAGGATCTCTTGCCTCCTAAAGTGTGTCTCTCTCTAATCCTAACAGGCTTGAAGTGTGCCACTGCTGTCACTGTACAGACACAGGCTGGGGGTGCTGATGGCAGCGCCTGTGTGTGACCTGGTCAGGGAGTTAGTTACAGCTCTGTCCTGCCCTTCAGGATGGCTGCAGAACCCCTCTCAAGGTCAGAGCCCAGTGTTTTCTGGCTGAGCAGCAAACATGGCCTGTCCCTGGGAGACTTGAAAATCTGGGATGGAGCTGGTTGACATGCACCAAATTATCACACCCTTCCTCTAGCTCAGACACCTTCAGTGAGGAGGCCCAGTAAAAAGACTTGGAAGCATAAGAAATATTATGGTTTGTCTCCCGCTATATATTTCACAATAACACATAAGATGCAAAAGAACTCCAGGCTATTTTGGTGCCATTGAGGAACGTGATCTGTGCCCAGCATCTTCCATTTGCCGCCCCGTTCCAGCCTCCGCCTTTCTCCATCCCACTCTGTGTCTGGGAAGGCTGGAGGAACAGACTATTCCAGAAAGTTATGTTGCTCTTTGGCTTCCAGTTGGGTTGGGACCACAGGAGGGAGGGGGGGGAGAACTAAAGTCTGTGTCACTGTGGGCGTGGTTCTGTTCCTCACCGAGTCCCCCGAGCTCTGTGTCTCGGATTCAGATCACCCTCCCAGGACCTCAACCCTAAAGGCCTGAGAGTGGCAGGTCCCACTCCTATGAATCCTAGGGACTCTGTGTGTTTCCCTACTGTAGCTTGGTAAACAATCCTTTTATGAAACTCAAATTTGCCCAGTTTGATGGTGCCATCTATTTTCTGTTCAGGCTGGACTAATACAATATTGATGAGGTTCAGTACACACAATCCCAAAGTGTGGCATCTCAGCATAGTGAATATTTTAAACTAAAGGAATGTAAGGAAATTGTAGAAGCAGGAATGTCACTCTCACCTTCCCTCACCCTTCTCAGATCACGAGACCCTCTTCCGAAAGGGGCCCTCCCTGCACCTGAAGAGACGAGCATCCATGTCTCTGAAGATGAAAGGTCTGAACCAACAGGCCGTGCCGAGTTTCCCCAGCATATCACCATCAGATCATATCCTTTCCAACCCATCCTAAGTCTCCACCCCTGTCCACCCTTCATCAACCCTTGCATAAAAGCACACAGCTCTAACTAGTTCTGCAGATCTGCATTTCCTTATTCAGGCCCCCGGGTCATGTAAAAATCATACTAAATAAATGTGTATGCTTTTCTCTTGATCCATGTGTCATTTGTCATTAGGGGCCTCAGCAAGGAACCTTGGAAGGGTAGTAAAAAAGATTTTTTCCTTACCACAATATCAGAAATCAAATTATTTAAAAAAATGTTCCCTTTGATGCCCCAGCTTTGTAGATACCTTAAGAATATGCTGAAGTTTTTTTCTTGGTGATCCGGTGCCTCAAATAAAGGCCAGTTTGTACTACAAAAGAATAGGTCTTGGATTTCCCAGGCAAGAGCATCTGCTGCATTTCGTTAAGCCAGTGCAGATGTGATCAGATGCAGATGGACACTGACAACCTATGTAGGAGGCCAGGATGGGGAGATAAAAAAGCAAAACGATCAGTGCTTTTCCTATAAAAATTCAAAGAGTAATTATAATTTCTAATTTAGTATTACTGAGGATCATAAATAATTTCATTACAAAAATCTAATTAAATAAAAATGATTTGGATTTCAGCATTGCCAGCTGAAAAGTTGGACAAAAGAGCCTAAAACATTGTAAAGAAAATATGATTAAATTATCAAATTTTGTAACTTTTGTGCTCACTTGGGAATTTGCGCATATCTTTCCCCTCTCTCTGTGTGTGTCAGGAGTTGTCTACTTCCTGCGGAAGAGAAACAAGGGCTGCCTTACCTCCCACAACGAGAGAGGTGTTGGTTTGCAATGTACCTTCTGATTCTGTGGATCCAAAATAGTTTTCAGATGGCCCATCCTAATTACAGGCTAATTAGTCCCATCTTCTGGGAGACCTCCCTGGCTCCCTCAGGCAAGGGGAGAAGCTCCCCCCACTGTGCCCCTAAGGCATTGAAAGCATTATTATTTTATATTGTAATGATCAGATTTTGTATTTTCCCAACCTCCCGACAGATTATGATTTTGCTGAAGGCAGAAATGAGGCTCTTTCCCCTGGTATCTCCCATATCCACCCCAGTCTCCCAGTTTTCAGTAAGCTCTGTTTGCTGAGTGGATGGATAAAGGAATCAGTGTGAGAGTGAAGGTATATCCCATCTCAAAATAGACCTGTGCTTCTCAGATTTTTTCCCAGATCTTAATAAATGTCCTATTACTTACAAACCTGATATGAGGTGGGTGTCACAAGAGGGGCAAAGTTTCTAAAGCATTTTTTTCAAAACCTAAAACACTGGAGTGGTATAAGTAAGCACCATACCACGTGGCCATCTCTTCTTTAAACTGCATCAAGACTTTCTGATGATTACACTCTATAGAATATTATTTCATATCTTCAGCAAAGCAAGAGCCCCTGTGTAAAGGGTGGCTGCTATCCTCCACCAAGGTGAACTTTCTTCTCCCCTTCCTCCTCCTTTGGGTACTAGGAATTGAACCCAGGGGTATTCTACCTCTGATCTACTCCTCCAGCCCTATTTATTTATTTATTTATTTATTTATTTATTTATTTATTTGAAATAGGGTCTTGCTAAGTTGCTGAGGCTGGCCTTGAACCTACAATCCTCCTGTCTCAGCCTCCCATGTACTGGGATTGCAGGAGTGCGCCACCATGCCCAACTGGAAACCCTCTGTCTTTATGAAGTGAACATGTTTTTCTGGGAGTTGCTGATCACCACCTTCAGATCCTTGGGAGAAGAATAACACCTTGAGACACATGGGCACACTGGGCAGCTGTAAACATTCTTTATGCACAACTTCTACCCACATGGATGTGCAGATCTAATCTACAGCAGCACTGGGGTCTCTGAGATTTGCAGCTTTCCAGAGCAGAGATGTTTGTTTTCTAGTTCTTGCTGAATCAGATTAAAGACAGCACTAACATCACTTTAATGGAGTAGTTAATGGTGCGGGTGACATCATAGGAATTTGGCAGCTGAGGATAATCTGAGAGGAACAGTCAAGAGTTGACAACCCTTCTTTCAGAAAGCAAAATTGCCTGGTTCTGGCGATACCAGTTGTTATTGGCTTCCCTGCCTGCAAAAATGTCACAGTAATTCCAATGGCGTTGTTTATACAAGTGGAAAAATCCGACTCTTTGATAACACGTTTCAGTTGCAAACTGCTCTAATGCCACACAGAGGCCTTCCAGAAAGAGAGAAATTTCCTCCAAACTCAGGGAGAAGTTATCTGGGAACAATGCCCTTCTTCAGCGAGGTTATTTATGTTCATTGGGCTAATGGGTTTTTGTCCAGTAATACATTTAAATTGCTTTCCATTTTATAGTTCCGCTTCACTATCACATTTCAGAATGTTGCTTCTCTTCCTCTGTACAGCCAGCAATTTCCTCAAGTATGCGATGAGAGCGTTGTCCTTTCGAAGTCATCTGAAATAGACCTGGTTTCAGCCATCTCAGGGGAATATTGTCTGGCTGCTAATCACAGCCAAGTGGAGTGCACACATGAACCGAAGCCGTCTAGGGCTTCCGTTCTCTTGGTGGGTCCCTGGAGGCCTTGTTGCAGGGCAACAGTGCACCTATTGATCTGAGAAGAAGCCAGACATTCTGCCTCTGATGCACATGGGAACAGTGCTCCAAGACTGGAATGAGCAGTGCAAAGAGGTTGAGATGAGACACTCTCTTCAAGTGATTCACAAACTGAGTCACCCTGATCTTGCCTGAATATGAAAGAAAAGGAGGCTCTGTAGAAATGAGCATAATTAGGTTGATACAACCACGTAGCAGCAATTGCTCAGTATACTGGCAGCTCATGGACAACTGGGGGAAAAAAACACATTTTTTTAAAAGTGGAAAAAATGGATCAGGCTGTTGAGTGAATACGAAGCACATATAATTCCATTTAAACATCCTGGGTAATTGGAACATGAATACTTTAAAATATTAGGTTTATATGTTAAAAAAAAGTAAGGAGGGTAGAGTGGAGAGGGGCCCATTTCTCACCTTTTATTTTGTATATAGTAGTTCCCCCCTTATCCTGGAGGGATGTGTTTCAAAATGCTGAAACCATGGATAATACTGAACCTAATATTTTTATTTTTCTATATATACAAACATACAATAAAGCTTGAGTTAGTCACTGTTAGAGATTAGCAACCAATAAGCCAGGTGTGGTGGCTCATGCCTGTAATCCTAGTACTTGGGAGGCTGAGACAGGAGGATCACAGGTTCGAGGACAGCTTCAGCAATTAAGCAAGACTTTCAGCAACCTGACAAAACCCTGTTTCAAAACAAAACATAAAAAGGACTGGAGGTGTAGCTCAGAGGTAGAATGCCCCTGAGTTCAATCCCCAGTACCTCCCCATACGCAAAAGGATTAGCAACAATAAAAATAGAACTACAACAATATAATGTAATGAAGATATTTAAAGCTTGTGTTTATTTCTGTTACTTTCCAATTAATATTTTAAGACCTCTACACCTTGGGTAACTGAAACTGTAGAAAGAGAAGCTGCAGATATATAAGGACACTGTACTGGGGACACAGGGAGGTCATTGTTTCCATGAAAATGAATTTTCTTTCTGCATGATTTTCCAACTTAGAATTGTATGTGTATAGTGTTACATTTAGAAGGTAAAATGGCTTGAGAAAAGCTAATATGAGGTTAAAATTCAAATTGAAAAGCTTTAACCTCAAAATAAAATTGTCAGTGAGAAAAATAAAAGGGCCTTTGAAATGTGAACTGTGTGGCTCATCTGGAGCCCTTTAATCTTGGCAACCCCGGCTCGGTTCCAAATCTTCCAGGTTGTGATGGCAGCCAGGGCTCCTCCACAGGGTAAGGTGAAGTGTCAGGGGAAAACGTTCTCTGCTTGGTGGCGGCTGGGAGTCCTCCAGGGTCCCACCTGCTGTGGAATCTTGCGGCTTGGTTGGTCCTGCCTGGCCTCTCTGCAGGAGAAGACCTGCTACTCCCCAGTAAAGAGATTCATCGGCTAGTTTATGGCTTGGTTCATCTCTCCACCACCAATTAGTGCTGCTGCTCTCTGCAGCAGGCTCCAAAGCTGGGACAGATTCTATCTAAAATAGATCTTTTGGCTGAGGAGCAGGCGGTGGTGGCGGCAGGCTAGAATGTCACACAAAGGCAAGTCGGAAAAGGAAGAAAGTGCACACCCAGACCAGAAAACCATTTGTTTTTTTAAAAGAAGGCATATGGAATATTGGATGTGTGGGTAGGAGTGAAAGAGGAACCCAAAAAAAGTAATTCACATGGATGGATGCCCATGTACAGAGGGAAAAAATCTTGATCCAATTCCAATTTCAAAGTGTCCTGCGGAGGAATGTAGCATACTTAATAGTCAGCAGCTATGCATTCTGGTTAGAATTTTAGAGATCAGGTGGCCTTATGGAGTGTTTGAAGACAGTTGTCTTACCTGTTGTTTCAGTCACAGTCCTCTGCACAGATGAGGTCCTCAGGAAATGTTGCTCCAAATGTCACCTACTCATTTCAAGCCGGATCTTTGGGAAGAGGGGAAAGGAAGTCCAAATGAAGCCTTTTGGCAATACAGATTTTATTGACTGAGTCTTTGCAGGGGCCATGGGCAGGTGCCTGATGAACTTCACATTAAATCTTTTAAATTTCTGAAACTTTTATGAATTCATACATAAATTACAGTGCAGTTTGCATACCTAAGAGAGATGATCTTGCTTCTTAAAGCAGATGTTTTTCGACTTAGAAAAAAGAACTCCTTTAACTATAAATCCCCAGAGGGGATTTTAATTTGGCCACAGTGAGGTGAACATTTGGTTTGAAAAGCAGATACAAAGCCGGGCGTGGTGGCGCACACTTGTAATCCCAGTACTTTGGGAGGCGGAGACCGGAGGATCCAGGTTCCCGGCCAGCCTCAGCTCGCTCTCTCTCTCTCTCTCTCTACTTAGTGAGGCCCTCTGCAACTTCGTGAGACCTGGTTTCAAAATAAAGTATAAAAAATAGGGCCGGGGGTATAGCGCAGAGGTAGAACTCCCCTGGGTTCAATCCCCGGTACCGCAAAAAAAAA
>PVJS01011196.1:0-46261 GCA_004027185.1 Glis glis | reverse complement strand
GTAGGTCGTGAGCCACATTAGCTGGGCCACTACGGTTAAGTCTCCACCGGCCAGGTCTGCGACTGAGTGTGGTCTTGTCCTGTCTGTGTCGGAGGGCTTTACCCCTCCATGCTCTGTCTGTATGTCATTTGTGGCTGTGTGCCATTTGTGTCTGTGTGCCATCGGATTAAGATCTCATTGCATGGTCTGATTCCAGGAATCAGTTGTGGGTAAATCAACTAGGATGGAAATAGGAAGCAGTACCTGCTCTAAGACTCCCCCTTTTAAGGTGTATTCTTAAACATTTAAAAAAATAACTGAATATGGTATTTCTTTCTCCCCGGTCACTCCGGCGCCAAATGAGAAACCGAAAGTAATGCCGCCCCTCCACGCGTGGCCGGAGGAGAATCCTATGTGTTTGACTGGTCCCAGCCTAAACGAGGGTTCGGTCTTTGAGGCTACTCTCCCCTCCCCATACCCAGAGCAAATCTACGTTTGGGGAGGTGAGACGGGCACCCAAGGAAGCTGAGGCAGCTGTGGCTCTCATGCCCGTTTATGGTTCGTGTCCCTCTGTTCTACCAGGAACCTCTGCCTAAGTCTTTCAGCTGATAAATTGTGCACTGACTAACAAGGTGGTATTGATGGGGTTTTTAATTTAAAGTAATTAATTTAAAAGTTCATTACATTATCTTGGTTAAATATTGTCTATTGTTACTTCATGTTGGGATTTTAATTTGGGTTTTTAATTTTCCTTCTTTTCTGACTGTTAGGTTGATAAGACTATAAACCATGTAATAGTAAAACATTGGCTAACATCTATTCATGCTTATTTGGCATCTAAAAGTATGTAATATGCTCAACCAGCCGTGCAAATATATGGGAGATATTTTATAACCTAAATTTCAGTCAACATTTAAAAACAAAAACTGGGTTTTCATTCCTGTCACTCTTACCTATAGTTAGTTTTGTCTTTTTGTCTTTCCTGCATTCCTTAGTTTGACTTTTGTTAAGTTGTTTCCTCTAAAAATTGTACTGGAATATTTTAAGCCAAGCTGATTTTTCACCAGATGTTAATGTAGGAAACTCGCTATCAGATAGTGATGCCCAAATGGAGCGTATTTTACCTTTAAGGGACCCTCTTGTGACCCCAACTCTGGTTAAGGTAAGGAGAGTTTGGACAACTTTCGCCAAGTCCTATTGAAAAAAACCAATGAGCCATTAATATTGCCTTTGTTACCCTGTCAGCCCCAGACATTAAAAAATTAATTACAAGAGTTAAAAGCTAACTAGGGCAGTAGTAGCAGCTTTCAGGAAAACAAATGATAAAAAGTCCAGAGGTAAAGGCCAGAGACAACCAAAAAAAGCCCAAAAAGGAAGAAGCTAAAAAATCAGTGTACTCACTGTATAAAAATTAAGGACAAACATGTCAAGTTCCTTGCAGATACCGAACGGCTCACTCAGTGCTAAAAAGAAAACCTATAGTACCCACTATGCCCCATCAGCTAACCATCCAGGGTGCTTACTGTTCTCAGACTACATCCCAGACAATGGACTTGGGCCAAGGCACTGTGACTCACTCCCTCCTTGTCATATCAGATTGCCCATACTGTTGTTGGGATGGGACCTCCTCTGAAAGTTGGGGACCTAAGGCCATGGCCAGGCCTTAGGGAAGTAAAGGAGACACCGTCTGGGCTGGGCTAGCATTGGATAGCAGGCTCAAGAAAAGGCTGCCAAGCAACTGCAGCAAGTCCAGGAACTCAAGAGTGTGTCCAGGACCCTGAGGGAAACTAAGTCCAAAGGCATCTGGCTGGGCAAGGAGCCATAAAAGCCGAGACAACAGGGCTACGGGGGCAGCAAGAAGAGAAGACAGCCATCAGTGAGCAGGCAGGCTGTGAGCTGCAGATCACCTGAGCCCAGCTCTCAGAATAAAGACAGCACCAGGAGGAAGGACCGAGGCTCTGGAGACCAAAAAAAAAGAAAAAAGGCGCCAAACAGACTGGTACTTGTAACCATAGATAGCCAACCTATTTTCAAAGTAGACCTTTGTAATTTAATAACTTATACATATATAGTTATGGGACCCTGTTTAATAAACTACTTGACTAGTTATATCAAAAAGAAAGTTCATGCAGTAAAAATCTTGATCTTAAGGGGTCATTATAACCCCTTATTAACTACTGAGTCTATGATTTGACTCAGGCCCATAGAACCAGTGGGGAATGTAGGGCCTTAGAGAGCCCTAACAAGAGTGACTCCATGTTCTACATGATCTGGAATTCCCCTCAGGCCCAGAACAACCAATCAGTGAAAAGAGCACGTAGCACAACCCCTGAAGCATAAACTAATATCCTGCTTACCTAACCCCAACATCCTGGAAGCATTGGGCCATGTTCCAGACATAACGTACCTTCCTAACTCGAAGTTGGGCCATGTTCCAGATATAACGTACCTTCCTAGCTCGAGCCAATAAAAAAATAACACAACTCCTGATTACTTCAGACTAGTGGTTTTGTCAGCACCCCATTGGCTGTAACTCAGGCAACGAGCTCCCCCCATCCCCGACCACCTGCGTGTGGTTTTTGCCTTTAAAAACTCTGTGTGAAACTAGTTCAGGGTTGCAGCTCCTAACTTTGCGTTGGAATGTGTCCCTAGCCTGGCTAGCCTGTTTTAACCATGGCTAAATAAATCGACCCTCCAAGCCCAGATAGCCTCCTCTTCTTCCTTGAGACACCAGACCGGGCATAACATTTTTGGGAACACAGCTCCAGTTCCGTCAGAGTTGGACACTGAGGTGAAGGTAGCTGTTTTCAGCAGCAGAACATACACAGTTTGCTGGTGCACAGCAGGCTGGAAATGTTTTTGCTAAATCAAAATGCCCAAGGACAGGAACCCGGAGCTGGCTATGGTGCAAATAAAATCCACAACTTGTCAAGCAAGATATGATAGTTTACCAACTGAAATAGAAGTTCCAGCCATCACATTTTAAAACCACACACACACACACACACACACACACACAAAATTAGGGCTCACCAGAGAAATAGAACAAACATACAAATGCATATACAGACATATCTATCTATCTATCTATATATATATCAATAATATATATATATATATATATATCAATAATTATATCTATCACTCATAAAGTAAAATCATAGCCGGGCACGGTGGTGTATGCTTGTAATCCTAGTACTTGGGAGGCTGAGACCAGAGGATCCGGGTTCGCGGCCAGCCTCAGCTACTTAGTGAGGCCCTCCACAACTTAGTGACACCCTGTTTCAAAATAAAGAATAAAAAAATAGGGCTGGGGGTGTAGCTCAGAGGTAGAATACCTCTGGGTTCCACCCCTGGTACCGCAAATAAATAAATAAATAAAGTAAAATCATATCTACAGAAAGAGAACGTCATTGATTTACTGTGTGGCATGGGCTGGCATGACCATGGAGGCTAAGCCCGTGGTCTGTGTGTGTAAGCTGGGAACTGGGCAGTGTGGTCAGTCTGAGAAAGCAGGCTGGACGACCAGGGCAGCCACACCATCCCAGTCCAGGAGAAGAAGGTGAGCTGAGCTGCCTCAGCTCAAGGGGTGAGGCAGGAAGAGAGGGGCGAATTCCTCCTTCCTGCCTTGTGTTCTGCTCAGGCCCCTGGAGACTCGATGAAGCCCCACACTGGGAGGCCACCCTCTACCCTCCACCAAGTCCACAATTCAAATGCTCATCCTGGGAAACACCCTCCCAGACACCAAGGAACAACGTCAGCCTGGACACCCCGTGGTCCAGGTAAGATGCATGGAATCAATTGTCACACAAGCACGTGCGCACACACAAGCACAAGTTAGAGTAATTGAACCATACAGTCTGCACTTAAGCTGATGTTGAGTAAACACACGCAACCCAGCAGCATATTCACACTCCCTTCCTCATCCACCATGAATTTAATTTCATGAATATCTGAGCTCTGTAAATCAACCTCGGAGTCCTACACTGCTATTAATGGCATATTACAGAAAACATTTTGAAATCTTTCCTCCAAGTGCTAACTAAATGGAGTGTCAAAGAATGTCAGCTTCCGAGGCTTCAAGCAAGTACAAAGACTGGAAATGGAGCTGTCAGCAGCAAAGTGCTGAGGCTCAGCTGCCAGGAAGGAAGGAAGAAAGGAAGGGAGGAAGGAAGGGAAGGAGGGAGGAAGGGAGGGAGGGAGGAAGGAAGGAAGGAAGGAAGGAAAGAGGGAGGGAGGGAGGGAGGGAAGGAGGGAGAAAGGAAGGGAGGGAGGGAGGGAGGGAGGGAGGAAGGAAGGAAGGAAGGAAGGAAGGAAGGAAGGAAGGAAGGAAGGTTGGTTGGTTTTCTCAGATATGAGGCAGCAGTCCCTCCTCTCTACTGCTCCTGCTGATAGCAATTTCAACAGCTAAGCCACTGTTGTCTTAATAACTATTTCAAGATACTGGGGAGAAACCCAATCAGGAAGAAACTGGAGAGCATATAATCCTTGAAATATAGGAAGGTACCCTAGAAACGTCAGACTCATTGAAGGAATATATAATTTAATTTTCCTCTATAACTTGTTACCCACAGACAAGAAAATGATGATTCCAATGTCAGAGTGAGCAGATAAAGTTTATAAAATAACTATGATTAATATGTTCAGTCAGGAGGAAATGTATACAAAATGAAAGATAAAGAATTTCAACAGAGAATCAAAAACTATGAAAAAAATCAAAAAGAGGTTTTAGAACTGAAAAAAAATATCCAAAGTGAGAAATTCATTTTATGGACTTAAAAATAGCTAGAAAACTGTAGTGGACAGAGTTGATCATTTGAAAGTAGGTTGGTAGCTAATCTCCAAGAGGAGTCAGAAAAATGGAGGAGCAAACAGAGATGGCAGCACAAGGCAGGCGCGGAGTAGCGCCTGTCGGCTTGGTGGAGGTCAGAGGATGGTGGGATGATGTTCTGAAATAAAGGGGCAGGAGGGGGGCCTGCCAACCTGGGAACCTGTATCCAGAATAACATCTTTTGAAAATGAAGACAAAATCAGTGATGTTTTCAGAAAACCAAAAGCAAAGAGAAGTCGTGCGCAGCAGACCCACACTTCAAGAACTGGTGAGGGACGTTCTCCAGGAAGAAGGAAGACAATCTCAACTGGAAATCAGAAGAGGAATAGCCAGCGAGAGAAAGAGTGGATGTGTGTGCAAATACAAGAGAATAGTAAGTGTGCAAAGCCACAGTGAGGACTGTGTTTGCCAGGTGTGCGGCAGTGAAAGAACAGAAGAGTGTAAATGGCTGTCATCCCTGCGGCACCAAGAAGCAGGCACAAAACCAGATCGAACTTTTTGATGTGCTGGGAACACTCCTGTGAAGGATGGGAGTGGGGAGCAGGTAGGCAAGTAGAACCCTGGGACCATGATGCTGGTCTGACACCTGTGAAGGGAGAGAGGAAAGGAGGAAGAGTGGAGTAGGAAGAGCCCCAGACCTTACAGAGCTCAGAGACAGGCTTGGAAGGAAGCCACCAGGCCCAGGAATCCCCAAACAGAGATCACCTGTCAAGGGAGCCCTGCAGTGCAAGAAGGAGCTAGCTTTGCGGTCTCCATGCTCCTCGTGACTGAGAATATCTGGGGAGGGGGCCGTGGCCTCGGCAGGGTGCTCTGGGGGCATCCTGATCTGCAGGTGCAGCGAGGGGCTGTCCTATGACTCTCCTTGTGGCAGGTCCTCTTGAACCCTCAGAACACCTCCATAACCTCCACACCTGCACTGCTTTGGGTAAAAGAGCGGCTGTAAGGTGGATACGGTGAATCAAGGGTGCCTGTTGCAATCTCTGGGAAACCTCTAAAAGGGAAATGTGAAATACATTTTAAATATTCACTGGGATGCACGGGCTCAAAAAGCACCTGATTAATAAAAAAAAAGGAGGGGAACAAAACAGATGGGACAAATAAAACACAAGTAGCGAGACTTTATCAGTGATTATGTTAAGTGTAAATGGAACAAAATCAAGGAAGAAACTAAACTTGTTCGATTGATGGAAGCTCCAGGCACGTGTAAGATTTAATTTTGAAATGTCATGGCATTTCTTTGGTGTATTTCAATTTGTGGGTAAAATCTTTTGAGGGAACACCTATTTTTAATTGGATAAATTTACACTCTGTACCAGAAAGGAATTAAACCGAGAAGTCTTACAATTTTGCAGGAACTAAATATGGTGAAAGACTCAAGAGGAACATAAATAGATATGATTTATTTGACAAGTCTTATCTCATATTTGCCAAAGAAATGTACGCTGAATGAAGGCATAAAAATAGTATCTAAGGGAACATTTGGCCTGAAATGTTTACACATTTATATATGAGAAATAGAATTAAGATTATCCTCCACGTAGAAGAAATTATGCTGAGCTCCTGTGATCCCTCAGCATCGTTACAGAGAATAGTTTATCAAACATATTATGGCTAGCAGAAAAGAGTCAACAGAAGGTATCCATAACTTCTAATTTATAACCAACAAAATAAAAATTTGAAGATGACAATTTTAGAGAGAGATAAAAAGATAAAGTCTAAAAGGATAAATTTCGTGAAAACAAAGAATGCTAAGCAACAGATTAAAGTACAGTGTATGGACATGTGTTGAAATGGTTTGGATTTAGAATGTCCCCCTAACCCTCACAGAAACCAGGTAGCAATGTTGGAAGAGGGGCTTGGTCGCTAAGGAGGGGCCCTGGGAGTGTGGCCTTGGGAACTACCTATGGTTCTCTCCTCCCCTTGCTGGCTCTCTGCTTCTAGCTTCTGTGATGTGAGACTGGAACCTTTCGCGCTCCCTCTCTCCTCTTTCCACCACCATGTCCTGAGCTCTGCACACTAGCTTGACATGAACTGAAATGTTAAATCTCCAAAAACTGTGAGCAAATAACTCTTCCTTCCTCTAAGTTGTGTGTGGTCAGCAGCAGGAATGTTGACTGAGACCGGTCAAGATAATCTGCTTTGTTCTTAGTATTTAGATAGCTAATATAAAGAAATTTATCTTACTTTGCTTTAAGGAACATGGACGTTGGTTATTTTTAAAAAGGATTTTATTTTTGAAACCATTTATTAGTAGAACTATTTTATGGATTCAGCAATATAATGTAACCCATTTGTTGGTCAATGAACAATTTTTTAAAAATGTACATATTTGCTCTCAGAATATCTTTATTTGAACAGTTAGGTTGTGTGGTGTCACTGGAATCCCAGCAGCCAAAGCCCTGTGGGCATCAGGTGATGGTGGTGGCAGCAGGTGGACTGTGAGCCATGTATTTGTGGGCCTGGCGCAGCCCACAGGGGGCTGAAATCGGGTGGCTGCGCTAGGTCCACTCCTGTACAGCTGTAGGGTGAAAAGCACCCAGGAAGACCCTGGTGGGAAGCAGGTCCCACCGACTGCTTCCTCTAAGAGCATGCACACACTCTTACCAGTCAGTGAGGCCAGGCAGGTGACAAGGTGTCACAGGGCCAGCTGTGTTTGTAGAGAGAAAGCAGTGTAGAGATACATGACTTATTTGCAAGCTATAAGACACTTCTGCATTACTAGAATCCAGTGCCTCGAGGAATTAATAAAGAAGGGCAATTGGAAGTAAAGAGATGCATCACCAAGAGTCTGTGATCCCAAAGTAAAGTGCGTATTATCACCATCCGGTTTCTCTGTTACCCACCCTGCTTGGTACATCAGGTGGTAGGGATTGAGTTTTTAGTTCTTCCTTGTTCTGTCTTTGCAAACTGTCAGATGCAAATGTTACAATTGAAATGCCCAGTAACTCAGAAATCTAGACCCAGCACAGGGAGCCAGTGAAAGCCTTTGGGTTGAGTCCCACTGTTGCTCAGAGTGATGCACGGGTCATCTCTGCATGTACCTACTACTCCCTTCTCTTTCCCCTTCTTGTGAACACTGTAAGCATTGGGGGAAAGGCTCACACCCCATGAGGCACTTCCACTCTCCCGAGTAGCCATTGTGAGCAGCCATTGGCTACACTGGCACCTGTTCTACACCAGCAGAGCAGCCGTTGTTAAAATAACACTAAAGAATGAGTGGGTAAGACATGAGAGATGACAGGCAGGGATGCCTAGGGTCATGTGATCAAGCGACTTTATTTTAGTTACTGTGTGTGCTAGTCAGCTTTTTTTTTGAAAGCTCTGTGACCTAAATACCTGACAAGAACAACCTAGAGGAGGAAAGGTTTATTTGGGCTCACAGTTTCAGAGTTTCAGTCCATCATCAGCTGACTCCATGGCTCTGGGCTTGAGGAGAGGCAGAACATTATGGCCAAAGGGTGTGGCAGACAGAGGATAGCTGCTCAGCTCATGGCAGCCAGAAAGCAGAGAGAGAGAGAGGGAGGGAGGGAGAGGGAGAAGGAGAGAGAGGCTAGGATAAGATATAGTCCCAAAGGGCATGCCCCCAGGGACCCATCTCCTCCAGCCATGCCCCCCCCTGCAATTATCACCTAATAGTCTATTCAAGTTATTAATCTACAAATGGATCAAGCCACTGATGAGGTTACAGCCATCACGATCCAGTTATTTCCTGGAAGCCCCCCCTCTGGACAGTGCAGCGTGGCCTTTCACACATGAGCTCTGGGGATACTCCAGACCCTGACCCGTGCTTCAGTTTTCATGGCCCAAAAGTATCACGTGTTTTAATAGTGTCCTAACTTACACCTGTGAGAGTTGACGCCCTTCCCTCAGGAGAAGTTAGCGGTCACCAGCATGGCTCCTCATGTGGGCAGCGCGAGAGGGGAAGGAGCAGGTGAGAAGACAGGAGCAGCACGCTGGGGTCTGAACCACCCCCCTCTCATATCAGTCCGTTTTCCGTTGCTGAAACACAACACCACAGGCTGGGTGAGTAATAAAGAAAGGAGGTTAATTTTGGCTCATGTTTCTGGAGGTGCAAAGTCTGGGGCCGCATCTGGTGATGGCCTCTTGTTGGTCATGGCCCTGAGGCGGCCCAGGGCATCACGTGGGAGGAGACATGGCATGTGTCTGTCTGTCTGGCCTCTCCATTTCTTACAAAGCCACCAGGATTCACTCATGGGACTGCACCCGACGGCCTTATCCAATCCTAATCACCCCCCAAAGGCCCCACCTCTAAATCCCATAGATTATTTCTGTCCTTTTAATACCTCACAATGGGATTACATTTCAGCAGATGAAGTCTTGGGGACACTCCAACCACAACTACAGCACCCCTGGGGCCCAGTGACAGGTGACGATTGACAAATCCCCACAACCCCGAGTCCTTCCTGCAGCTGCTACAGCATTGGGAGTGCTTCATCCCTGTAGGACAGTCCCAGACTGTCACCAGGGCTCTGCCATCAGGGCTCTCACCTCGTCCTGGAAGGAGTTTATGAAACTCGCTCCAGGGACCCTGAGGCGGTGGGGACTTGTCCCAGATGCCAACACCCAGGCCCAGAGGGTTCCAGTGACCGTGAGAAGGGGTGCCACGTGCTTCTAAATGTGCAAATCGCCAGAGCTTCTAACATGTGCAGATGTGGACAGAAACTTTCTCCAGAGTTCTTTATGTGCAAACCCATTCTTTTGGAAGATAGAAAGCTGTTGTTGAGGTCTTTGGAATTTCTGAGGTTGTAGTTTAGGAACAGTACACATGTCAGATTGCACCTGCAGCACCCCAGCATGGCGTGAAAAGGGGAGTCTGGAATTGGGAGGCTGGGACCTTCACCCAGCTCCATCCCCAGACCAGTGCTTCACCACCCCTCCCAGAGCCCACCCAGAGTTGTGTGCCAAGGGGCACAGACTTCACTCATCTGTGAGCAGCAGAAAGCTGTGCAGGAACCAGACCCTCTGTTCCCTCGTCAGGAAAGTGCAGGAATGAGTGGGGTGACCTCTGAGCTCTCCCCAGCAACCTGGGAGCCTGAGACGGAGGGGACATGCTCACTCCTGGCTCTGAGCAGAGGCCACCCAGCTGTGAGGGGCAGGTTGAGGATGCACAGCGGAGACCAGCCTGAGCTCCTTCGGGGGGCTGGGAACAGGAAGGGAGAAGGTGCGGGAGGGGCAAGGTGGGGAAGGAGGGTACCTGGACACAGAGCCTGTCCACCACAGGCTCAGAAGAGCAGACCCTCGTCCTCCAGGCTGGTGGCACGGCCTGAGGGACGGCTGTGCCTGACGTCTGTGTAGCCTTTGCACACTGCACAGAGCCAGCCCTGGCTTTACTAATGTCCCTTCGCATCCTAAAGGGAGGCTTGCGAAACTGTTAAATCTCATAGAAGTTTGACTGGGGGTCATGGGCTCCTGGCTGCAGGTGTGAAGGGGACTGGGGACCCACTCGGCACTGCCACCTCCAGGCTGGGTATCCCTCCCGACATTCCGACCAGCCACCTGTAGACCGGTTCTCAAGCATTCACCTGGGACCAGGGCTGATTGAGGATGACTGACGCGGGGGCTCAGGCAGCTCACGGGTTCTGTCGCGATGCCCACTCTCCAGGGGAGAAAGCAGCGACTTGGGTCATTGGTAGGCCGGTATGTGAGCCCGTGTGTGGATATGGGCAGGATTCTGACAGGCCGTGCCGACATGAGCATTGATTGCTAATTCTGCGGTCTCTCTTCAGTGAGAATTCTCCTCCACATCTTCCTAACCAGCAGTATTCTGTCATCCCCATGCATATGGGAGAAGATGGGCTATTGATTCTTTTAAAAAGTCATGAAGCAACAGGAAGCAGCTTGGAAGTTCACTTGTACTTACTGACAGCAGCCTTCCCGAGTGAGGATAAACTGAGAGGTCAGGAACGCGTCTCCTCTGAGCCACACGATCTTCCGCATGCTGGGGGCAGAACTGAAGAGTTATGAGCCCCAGTGAGCCAGTGCTGGCTTGGGGCCTCAGTTTCCTCATCTGTGTGTCCAGGGAGTTGAGCGGGAGCCCTGGTGTTCTCTCCAGAGACTCTGGACAACATGAAGTCACGCACAGATGGGGTGTTCACGCAGAGGGGGACGTGGGTGAGGAGTGGGCGTGGGCTGCTAGGCTGCCTCGGAATCGGAGCATTTGGTGCCCGGGGCCCCCAGGAGGCCAGGCGTCCACTATCCAGGTGGAGGCGGGAGCCAAGATGTGCCATGCTGGGGGCTCACACAGTCCCGAGGGCAAAGCCACTGAGCCGGATGACTCCTGGGCTCGGGAGCAACGGTTCAGGCCCCTCCTTGCAAGAGGGCTCAGACTGCTGAGTGGGAAGTAGAACTGAGTGTCAGGCATTGTCGGCAGCTGGGAGAGTCACAATAGCTGCAGACAGGAAGGCCACCTTCCCTGAGCTGTCGGCCCCAGGCAGCTCCAGCCCCTGTCCGCGAGCAGCCTCCAGCCCCTGTCCTCCCAGAGGACCCGGCTCACCTGGAAGGTGAGACTGTGTATGCTCCGCTCAGCGCAGCTCAGAGCCTCCATTTTTCTGCCGGAGCCTGACCCTCGCTGCCTAGTCACGCTGAGCAGTACCCGGGCCGGCCCCCTGCCCAGCAGGGCCCCGCAGGTTCCTCCAGAGGGGATCTGCATGCTTCAGACCTGAAACATAGAGCCCACCCTGGTGGATCACTGAGTTAGTGAGTTTGATAAAGTCAATTGATCAACTTAGCCTAATCAGCAAGCCCAAGGAGACAAATGAGAAAATAAAGAAGGCCACGTACCCAGGGCCACTAACTGTCTGAGCCCTAGCATGGACTGCATCCCACTGCCGTTGGCTGCTCCTTGAGGACAAGGAAGGGTAAGCTCTTCCTCCTGCCCTCTCCACCCCCGGGGCTCATTCCTGGCCAGGGATTGCTAAGGGAGGAGCTCTGAAGCCACTGTCCCCTGCCCACGCAGTGTCAATGCTGGTGCATGCGCCCTCCGGCCATCAGCTGGGCTTGTCAACTCATGCACCTGCCGGAATCACTGCACTCTGCACGGCGCTCTAATAGGATGACGTCATCATTCTCCAGACCGTGTGTTTAGTAAGGAGCTTCCGGGAATGTCTGCAGTTGCATAACCAGGACCCCAAAATGGCCCTTGGCCTCTTCTGTTTTTGAAGATAAACTCTTTTATTGAAGTTTAACTTTCATACAGAAAAGGGCTGTCATAAGAGTGAGGCAGGTTGGATTTTCACAACACCCAGTAACCAGTTCCCTCGAGTCCTTCCCCTGGGAGCTGTCCTCTGGCTTCGAACTCCCTGTACGACCCGTTGGGTTTGAGATTGAGGAGAATGGAAAGACGCGGAGCGCTCTCCGCGGGGTCTGGTCTCACGTCTTTGCTCACGGTCACGCCTGTAAAAGTTGTGTCTGTCAGTGCGTCCAGCGGGTTCTTTATTGTGTGGGGTGGGGAGGGGGTGGGTACTGGGATTGAACCCGGGGGCATTCTACACCTGAGCTACACCCCCAGCCAGATTTTATGTTTTGTTTTGAAACAGGGCCTCACTGAGTGATTGAGACTGGCCTCCAACCTGCAATCCCCCTGCCTCAGACTCCCAAGTACTGGGATTACCAGCATGTACCACCGCGCCCGACTGGTTTCTTCATTCTTACCACTTTTAGCACTTAGATGGCACCCCACACTCGTTGTGCTGTGGCTGATAACTCCACTGTACAGTCTGGGTGTGCGTGTGTGACTTTGCTGAATCTGTGCCACGAGGGTGATCCCTGGGCTGTGGCAGGTCCCTGTGCCCTTTCTGAAGTACTGTGCCAAGTTCCTCCCCCAGCAGGGAGCAAGCCCCTGCGCCACCCACTGGCCAGCTTGGGTAAGCGCAGGCTCCTCTCACTCTGCCCTCCCGTAAACAGCCTGTTCAAGCCTCTTGCTCATTTTTGCATCAGGTGTTCGGGCTTCTCATTGATGGGAGGAGTTCTTGATGCAGGAGTCACGGAGGATGCCTATTGCCAATATCCCCCCACTCTCTGGCCTTTGAAACCATCACTTTATTGTTTTGTTTCTATTTTTCCTTAATGTATTTTTGTATCTTTTTTTTTCTTTCCTTTGCCTTAGTGTTGCTTTCCTTTTTTTTTTAATTTTGTTTTCCCTTCTATCAGCTCCTTAGTCATACGTTCCTTTCCTCTTCTTGTAAAGGTCATCCCAGGCCTAAAGATTTTTAAAATGTATCCTTTGCTTATAATATTCTGTAAATTCTGTAAAAAAATAAATTCTGTGAGATAAATAAAATACATATTTGTATTTTACATAATATAAATTTATATATAGTATATAATCTGTTACATTATATATTTAATGTTACAGAAAATATGACTTTTTATATAATAAAGACAAGTAATAATATTCTAAAATACTTTCAATGCCACTCAAAGTCCTGAGAATACGTAGACTCTGTTTGCTTCTGCACCTCTTTGCCTTGTACTTTAATTCCACGTGCATTTTAAGCCTTGTGGGACATGGGTATCATTGTTCCAAACACTGGGTTTTCATCTGGACTGACCTGAGTATGAGACTATCGACACCAGTCCGTGGACATGAGCGAGTAACGTTATTCTAGACACTGGGTATTCATCTGGACTGACCTGAGTATGACACTATCGACACCAGTCCATGGACATGAGTGAGTAACGTTATTCTAGACACTGGGTATTCATCTGGACTGACCTGAGTATGACACTATCGACACCAGTCCGTGGACATGAGCGAGTAACGTTATTCTAGACACTGGGTATTCATCTGGACTGACCTGAGTATGACACTATCGACACCAGACCGTGGACGTGAGTGAGTAACGTTATTCTAGATACTGGATATTCATCTGGACTGACCTGAGTATGACACTGTCGACACCAGTCCGTGGACATGAGCGAGTAACGTTATTCTAGACACTGGGTATTCATCTGGACTGACCTGAGTATGAGACTATCGACACCAGTCCGTGGACATGAGTGAGTAACGTTATTCTAGACACTGGGTTTTCATCTGGACTGACCTGAGCGTTCACCTTTGCTGATTTTTCCTGCCTTGTTTCCAAGCTTCCATCAGCAGTCGCCTTCCTCCTGCTGGGACAGTTCCCTGGTGCATTACCCTTAGTTCATGCATTTTGGCTGCAAATTTCTCAGACTTTATTTTTAGAGTCTGTTGTCACTGGGCCTAAGAGTCTAACTTGGTAATTATTTTCCTCAACACCTCAATGATTTCATTCAGTTGTCTTCTGACTTCTGTCTTTTCTGCTGAGAAAGCAGCTGTCAGGTTGATTTCTGTGAAGATAATGTACCTTCCCCACCTCTCACCCAGTTTCTGTTTTCCCTTCTCAGTTTTGTTGTTGTGGTAAGATAGACACAACATAGACTCCAACAGATCAACCATGACAGGTGGACAGTTCAGCAGCCCTATCTCCACCATTCATCTCCAGAACATTCTATCCCCCCAAACTGAACCTCGGTCTCCATTACACAGCAACTCCCCAGCCCCTGGCACCCACTCTTCTACTTTCTGTCTCTGTGAATCCGACGACTTCAGATGTTTCGTGTGAGAGGAATCACACAGTGCTTGGCCTTTTGATGGGCTTGTTTCACTTAACATACTGTCCTCAAGGCTCGCCCATGTCACAGCATGTGTCAGAGTTTGCTTCCTCTCTAAGGCAGAATAGTAACATTTCTTTGTATGGATGGACCACAGTTTGCTTATCCACTTGTCTGTTGGATGCTTGGGTTGATGCCATATTTTCACTATTGCAAATAATGCTGTTATAAACATGAATGTGAGCTGGGCGTGGTGGTGTACCCTTGTAATCCCAGTACTTGGGAAGCTGAGATAGGAGGTTCGCAGGTTCGAAGCTAGCCTCAGCAACTTAGTGAGGCTCTCAGCAACTTAGCAAGACCCTGTTTCCAAATAAAAAATAAAATAGGTCTGGGGGTGTAGCTCAGAGGTAGAAGGCCCCTGGATTCCATCTCCAGTACCACAAAACAAACAAACAAACAAACAAACATGAATGTGCATATATCTCGAGACTTTGCTTTCATTTGTTTGGGGAATATACCTAAAAACAGAATTTGGGGATCGTATGGTAAACATATTTTCAATTTTTTTGAGCAACCAGCATACTGAATTCCCTAGTAGCTATACCACTAACAATACACAAGGCTCCAGCTTTCCCCCATCCTTGCCAACACTTACTCTTTTCTTTTTTATAGTAGCCACCCTAACAGGTGTGAGACAATGCAAATTCCCTTTAGGATTTTCTTCTTGTCTGTGGTTTTCAGTAGTTTCACCACAATAGGCCTAGCTGTGGCTTTCTTTTATTTATTCTACTTGGAGTTACTTTTTTGGTTCTATGGCTTGATGTATTCAGAGTTTGGGAAATTCTCTTCCAGTGTATAGTCAAGTATTGTTCTGTACTATTTTCTCCTTCCCCAGACTCTAATTGCATATGTATTGGATTTTTTTTAGCCATCTCCCATACATCTTTTATGTTCTTATTCTGCATTTATTATTCTTTTGCCTCTCAGTGCCTGGTTTGGGCTATTTTCTTCTGACCCATCTTCCAGGTCAGAGATATTCTCTTTTGTTGTGTCTGATTTGCTATTAAATCCTTCTCATGATGTTGGAATCTAGTTATCTTATGTTCCACTTCTGGTATTTTCACTTGATTCCTTTTCGTAATTTTCAGCTCTTTGCTAAAATTCTGTTATCAGCTATTTTTAAAGACGTTCTTCAGTTAATATAAATCTGTAATACCCCTGTCTTCATCTTCTTCAGGTCTCTTTCTGTCATCTGTTTTCCCCCAGGTTTTGGTAATTTGGGATTGATTCTGGCATGTCTGGTAACTTTGGGTTGAGCACTTGACATTACCTATGAGCTATTGGAGGCACAGTCTGCGGTTCTACGTGATCTTATCTTCCCCCAGTTATTTTGGAGGAGTTATTTTGTGGCTAGTAGTTGGTCGGTGGTGGGGGAGATCAGCCAGGTCCCTCTGTATCTGAGCCAGCTGGTCACTGAGGCTGAATGATGGCCTTGCCACCACCCCCAGCCCCCAGCCCCACGAGGCCGCTGCTGCTTCTCAGCCTCTCTGCGGGGACGTCCTGCGCAGCTCACCAGTCTTTGGGGCCAAAGCCAATGAATGGCTCACAGGAGGAAGAAGAGCCCAACGCTGTCCCGCTCTCAGGATCTCGGGTCCAGGGTCTCGGTACCTCCCAAGCCCTTAGCCCAGTTTTGAAACATGTCTATCGAGCCTTCAACAGTGGCTCTCTGTGGCAGGGGTAATGTGGGTGTCTCCCTTTGACTTTCCAATGTTTATTTTGTCACAGGTGAGTGACAAGATCTCTTCTTCTCTTCTTCCCCCTTCTTCATCTCTTCTTTTTTTCTTCCCAGCTAGTGGCTCAACAGACCACTGATGGCAGACATTTGCTGGCTGCTCATGAAGAGCCTACTTTTTGCAAAGACTAGAGGTGAGGCGAGGGGCTCACCGGAGTATCAGGAAGAGAGGTGACGGCTTTATAGCACTTAAATGACAGTTTTAGATGACATCATTTGTCTTGTTACACTAAATCCAAGTGACAGTCAAGAACAAAACAGCCAAATGATAACCTGAGCCAGGCACAGGAGTGCACACCTGCAATCCCAGTACTCGGGAGGCTGAGACAGGAGGATCACAGGTTTGAGGCCAGCATGCAATAATTTCGTGAGACCTTGTTTCAAAAAAAAATAGGGCAGGGGGTTTATCTTGGAGGTAGAGCACCCTTGGGTTCAATTCCCAGCACTACAAAAAAGATGGGCTGAGCCCTGTTCTGACACACAACAGGCTCTTGGTGCCGCTTACTCCTGCGGCACTCCTCAGAGCCTCACATCCGGGTCTCTCATCTTAGGAGTTCTTCCAAAGAGTCGGGAATTGCATTCGCCTCAACCCATTCTGCAGACAGTCACAGAGAGTTGACATAGGAGTTAAAGTAGGACCGAGAATAGAGAAAGAGCAGAGTGTGCACCCCGGAGCTTCCCCTCGGCATCCCCACTTGGAGGGGCTCATCACAAGCCACACTTACGCAGGCGGGAGGGCGGCACTGGCCCAGGCTGCCTCCTCGGCTCCCCTCCTCAACTCAAAGCGTAGCAGTGAACACACAGAGTGAAACACACAGGCACGCTTCACAGAGTCACTGCGAAGAAGAAACGGATACAAGGGAACGCTGCAGATCGAAAGAGACTCAAAGAACATCCTCCCGTCGCACGGCGTCAGCCTCATTTGGATTCTGATTGAGGCAAAATGCAGAGAGAACAAGTGACGCTTGGGAGACAATTGGGAACCTGAACGCAGACTCGACAGTTGATGATATTAAGGATTTTTGACACAACCTCGAAACCTATTATCATGCCTAAAAATATGAGTTCTTATTTTTAGAAATGTATGCAGAAACATTCGCAGCAGTTATGTTATGATGTCTTGGGTGTGTTTCTAAAGGATGTGGAGGAAGGGAGACGCAGGAAGTTTAGGTTAAGGAAAGAAGAAGACTGGCCGGGGGTCTGTCCTTGAGGATGGGTGCCCGGCATGGGAAGGCGCCTCAGGGCATTCTGCATGTTTTTATTTACTTTTGAAAGTCCACATAATCAATAGTTTATAGCATGCCAAGCAAAAGCATTTCTAAGACTTCTGTCTTGGATCAACTTCTGTCTGCCTGTTTCTTCCCATTTCATTCCTTCAATTCCTGAGTAAACTCTTTTAACTTCTGTCCCGATTCCTCGGGTGAGCAGTGAGCTGGCAAGTGGGCCCCAGCTGGCCGAGCCCCCTTCCATCCACTGAGAAAGCATCTCCGCTGTGGCCGTCCCCAGGCCCGAAGCCCAGGGAAGGACAGTGGCCGCTCACATGCTTCCAGAGGGTCCCGCGCCGAGGTTGGCGGGAGGCCCTGGAGGTCTTGGGAGGAGCAGGGCAGGAAAGGGTTTTGTTTGCAGCAGGAACTTCTGCTGGGAAGCTATCCTAGATGGAACCCTGGTTCTCACTGCCCCACTCTCAGGGTGGAACAGTGTAGGTGGCTCTGGGGAACATCCTGGCTCAAGCCTCACTCCTTGCTCCCCACCCACAAACCAGGGACAAATTTAAGGTCCAGAGCAATTTCCTCCTTTAGGAAATGAAGCTGACATCCTGGCGGCCTCCCTCCCTAAGTTGAGCCAAGGTCAGCGGAGAGACTGCCCAGGGCCTTCCTGGGAAACTGCAGAGCATAGCGTGTGTGTGTGTGTGTGTGTGTTTGTGTGTGTGTGTGTGTGTGTGTGTGTGTGTGTGTTTGTGTGTGTGTGTGTGTGTGTGTGTGTGTGTGTGTTGCAGTTCTCACAGCTTTAAAGTTACTATTTCAAGGGAGCTGGAAGGGGCCTGGGCAGGTAGGAGTTGTGCATGAGGAGTCGGGGCTCAGTTGCATGGTGGCTCAGGTACTGAAAACTTGAATGTCAAATAAGAAAGGCTTCCGGTCCCTCCCCCACAGTTCTGTCTGCCCTGGGGATGACCTCTCAACCCCGTGTCCCACCACCTGAACCCAACTCCACCCAGACTGCCCTGAGAAGAGACAGGCGGGCACGCACCCGCTTCCTGAGGCCAGAGTCTCCCGCCACCATTCATAAGCCAGGGCCACCATCATGCGGGGCAGTGCAAGCCCCTGGCACCCCATCCCACTCCCCACCTGTGAGGGCGCCCACAGGAAAAGAGCCCCCAGCCGGGCCCCTGCATTCCTCCCTGCCGGGATTCTGCCGGCAACTACCCCACCTCCCCAAAGACACACTCCTGAACAAGCCTCGGAACTGGGGCTGTGGCCAGCGGCCGCCAGAGGATTTCTAGCCACAGAGTGTCACTGTGATGGGAGGCAGAGCCACACAGAGGAAGGAGTCCACGTCTGTCTCTGCAGCCGCGCTTCCCGGGCTCGGAGGGGAGGCTCTGGGTTAGGTCTTGGCAGGGAGACCCCAGCGGCAGCTCCACTTTGCTCTGCCGCTCCCCCAGCCAGGCTGCCCTCTCGGTCTACCCCCATGCTGGACCCTTCTAGAAGAGATGAGTGGAGACCGCCCTGGGAATGTGGAGCTGGGCATGGAGGGGCTGAACCCAGCCCGGAAGGGCTCTTGGGCCTGGAGGCCATGCTCCAGGGCCTCAGTCACTCTTTCTGGCAAGAGGGTAATAATGAGCCCTCAAGTTACTGGGAAGCAATTCCTTTCCTGAGCTGGCTGCGGGTGGGGGGCTGCAGTGCTGCCTGGGGCTGGTGTCCTTCATCTGCCACTGATAAAGTCCAGAGAGGATCAGATGCGGGGCAGGTAAAGGCCTTCCACAGGCGAGCTACGAGGACAGTGCTCGGACAGTGCTCGGACAGTGCTCGGACAGTGCTCAGGCGGCCAGGGGTAATGAGAGCACCTGACCCCACCTGCTCTGCCTGGGAAGACCTCTCTCTCCAGGTGAGCCTCTCTACACGACCCAGGCACGAAGTGAACAGGCCTGGGTGCGGAGCGGGCTCCTGTGTGAGTGTCGCCTGTCTGCGCATTTATATATAGGAGTATGAACGCAGAGTTGCGCTCACGACAGGATAAAGGCAATTTTTAGAGAGCATCTGTTCTGTGTTCTCGATAAAATTCAGGGGACTCTGAAAAGAGACGAAGAGTGAGATAACGAAGTGACAGACTGCGATGCAGATGGAACTGGCTAGGAAGTGGGGCGATGGGGCAGGTAGGCAGGGGGAGGGGCAGCCGCAGGGGCTGTGCAGGAAGCCCAGTGGGGGACACGGGCCCAGCGTCAGGATGCAGAGGACACAGGTAGACTAAGAAGGCGCAAGGTGGGAGACAGTGGCGTGAAGGGCAGGTCAGACACGGAGCTCAAGGATCATCACTCCCAGAGGACATCAGAGGAGAGGGGGCAAGTCACAGCCGGCGCGATGTCCGATCTGAAGCAAGACCCGAGCCTGTCTATGGACAGAGGTCAGGCCAAGTCCCGGGGAGAGATCCTGAAGTGCTGTCAGTGTCCGGGCAGATAGATGCTCCCTGCGAGAGAAGGGAGAAGAGCAGCCGGAGGCGGCTTTGGCTCAGGTTCCAGGCTCGGGAGGCCGCTCCAAGCCCTTTGCTCAGGTGAAGTCCCAGGCTTCGCTTTAAAGACGTGAGAGTGAAGGAGAGATATGGTCTCCTTACCCGCGCCCCAGCCCTCTCTGTACCACCTGAAGCTCTCTCATCCTTAGACACAGGGGTGACCACCCACCTGAGGACGGTCAGGCTCTGACAACGGCCATGCACCTCATGCATGAGCCAGCCCTGGACAGGCCCAGGGACACCCTGCAGCTCCGGCGACTCCCAGAAGCTGCTGAGGTTCTCTGTGCTTGCAGCTCATTGCTCTCTACAGTGAGGGTGGTGGTGTCCATGGGGAAACTGAGGTACAGCCAGTGAGAATCCTTGCCAAGGACAGGTGGCTGGCCAGTGGCAGTGGCCTCCACCTGGGGTCTGCTGACAGTCAGGGACAGAGGGTGGGACGACCTGAGAAGATCAGAGTCATGGCAGATGTCCCTCCTGAGGACGGTCAGGCTCTGACAGCGGCCATGGGGGGTGACCACCCACCTGAGGACGGTCAGGCTCTGACAGCGGCCATGGTGGAATCCCACCTGAGGACGGTCAGGCTCTGACAGCGGCCATGGGGGTTGACAACCCACCTGAGGACAGTCAGGCTCTGACAGAGGCCATGGTGGACGTCCCACCTGAGGATGGTCAGGCTCTGACAGCGACCATGGTGGACGTCCCACCTGAGGACGGTCAGGCTCTGACAGCGACCATGGTGGACGTCCCACCTGCGGACAGTCAGGCTCTGACAGCGGCCATGGCAGACGTCCCTCCTTAGGACAGTCAGGCTCTGACAGCGGCCATGGGGGGTGACCACCCACCTGAGGATGGTCAGACTCTGACAGCGGCCATGGTGGACGTCCCACCTAAGGATGGACAGGCTCTGACAGCGGCCATGGTGGACGTCCCACCTAAGGATGGACAGGCTCTGACAGCGGCCACGGGGGGTGAACACCCACCTGAGGACAGTCAGGCTCCGACAGTGGCCATGGGGGTGAGCACGCCTCTTTGCATTTAGGGACACCTGCTTTTCAGGGCTCCGAGAACCTCGCAAGCCTCTTGGACCAAAGGCTTCGCCCCCTCAACACTCTCCTGCCCCTGGAGGGGCCGAGGACCCTGAGCCAGGAGCCAGAGTGGTCCCAGAGCTGGGTCTCTAGGTCTAGACACACCACCTCCACCTCTCAGCCTCAGTTTCCCTCTCTGTAAAGCAAAAGCACTTGATTCTCAGGCAGGACGCTCATCTCTACTGATTCTGACTTTAGAATGGAGGAACCGGAGCCTCCCTTGGCCTTGTGGGCAGGCAGAGGCAGGTGGGACGTGGCGGGGTGGAGGGACAGCAGGTCCATCTGGTCTGCAGGACACAGGCCTCCAGAGAAGCACCTGTCCTGCCTTGGCTGAGGCTGAGGGGAGGCAGGAAGGGGAGGCCACAGGCACAGTGGGCCAGGGAGAAGGGGCTGGGGGAGCCTGTGGTCACACGTTCATTCTGCTTTGTGCACACCCCATGAGGCCCCCCTTCACGGATGAATGAGAGACTTACACTGTGCATATGTTACCGTGGACCAGCAGGACATAGATTGAGAGGCGAGATTCAGCGACAGGGCCGGAGGGCATCCACGGGGGCATGTTTATTATTCAGGTCTTGGAAGTTGCCGCGACTCTCTACCTGCAGTTCCTCATGCTAACTTTCGATGCGCTTGGTTGATGCCCTTTTGCCTATTAAGCTAACTTCAGAATCCCCCAGAGCGCTCGGCAGGCCTTGATTTTATTACCACTCTGCACTTTTGCTTAATGAGGGCACTGCGGCCTTGTTAATAAGAAGCAGACTCTACCGCTGGGCTCCCTCGTGGCCCTGGCCCAGGGAACCTGGTCCTGTCGCTGGCTCCCCGTCAACAGCAGGCTGCAGGCCAGGACTAGGGGCCTGGGGCAGCCAGAGCTGTGTGCGGCCACAGGACGAAGGGTCCTCTTTCATCTGCCTCTCTGAGTAACTTCTGGGTTTCTAGCTGCCTCCTGGGAGGCCAGAGATCACCGGACCTCGCCCCTTCTGAGGGGAGAGTGGAAACAGACGAGGCGGTGACGAAGCCTTTGACCCGAGAGCCAGACCTGGCAACTTCAGAGAAGTCGCGCTCGTCCGCCTACTTTGCCAGCACTTCTCAAGTGCCATTTTCTTGTAATCAAAGTGACTCAGACAGCATGGGTCAGACGGGGCACATGAGGCCACCACCAGGCCCAAAGTCATGACAGCGCTCCAGAGGAGCATGGGGCCGGGACTGCGCTCCAGCCAGCCCTGGTAAGAACGGGCAGGGCGGGGACGGCTGTGGCCTGCTGTCTTCAGATTAAATGACCCGTCCTTCATCCTTGCATAACCTACAGGAACCCAGGCAGGTTCCTCAGCCTTGTGGTGGGCCAGAAGGAGTCAGGGAAGGAGCCAGGGAAGGCATCAGGCCCCGCGCTGCCTCCGGGGCCCACGTCCAAGCCCAGCGAGCCCAGCGCCAGGCCTCCTGCAGGCATGGCGGGCCTTCCTGAGGAGCGCCAGGGAGACCTTGCATCTCCTCACTCCCTTTCCTTACAGAAGCTCTGGATATCCCGCAGAGATACTGGATGGGACAGGCTTTGGAGCCAGAGCACGAGGTACGCAGGGAAGGATCATTTGTCCCAGGAAGGGCCGCTCAGGGCGCAAGCAGACACTGTTCAAATTCCACCATGATTTGGTAAATGCTCTGGATGTCTCCAAAAACACCCGGCGTCGGAATGTTCAGCCTTCCTCACACAGCTCTGAGCTCATCTTTGGAAATGTCTTTCTTTTCATAGAAATGACACACGCCCAAAGTAGAAAACAAATCACGCAACCCAGAAAATAGGAAGAGAAAGTAGACCTCCTCGGCGCCCAGCCACCGAGACGCAGCGGCGGCAGTTCTGGCTCGGCATCTCCATCTGTAACGTTAGAACCGGGGGACCAAGTGCCGCCCGGTGCTGAGATGCAGCAAGTTGGGCGGGGGCCCCAACCTCTGGGCACCATGGTCACGTGGAGATACTGGGAAAAGACGTGAGGACACCCCTCCCTCCCAGACACATGCAGGGAGGGGACACCTCAGGGAGAGGGGACCTGGTGCTTGTCCAGACAGGTGCAAGCTTCCAAGTTCACATAGATGCACATTCTTTCCTCAAATTGGCTTTTTTTTCCCTATCAACACTGTTATAGACATAGTTCAGTATCCAAAATAGACATGTAAATAGTTGCTTTAATCATTATGTGATTTTTCAATATATTTTTCGTAGCTTACATAGCCAATCTCCACTAAGGAGCATTTAGAGATTTTGTTGGCTTGGGTTTTTTCTTAGAAATAATACCATCTTTTGTTCTAATATGTGACTCTTTGCTTGTGTTTTGTAAATAATATCATCTTTAGTTCTAATATGTGACTCATTGCTAACCTTGCTAGAAGACTCCCACCAGCGACAAGATCTTTTCAATCTTTATAATATTTCTCATCCCAAAAGGTAATCTAAAAAATCTTATTGTTGTTGGGCATGATGGCAAACGCCTGTAATCCCAGTACTTGGGAAGCTGAAACGTGTGGGTAGCAGCCTCAGCAACTTAGTGAGACCCTCAGCAACTTAATAAGACACCCCGTTTCAAAATTAAAAAAAAATTTAAAAAGGGCTGAAGGTGTAGCTTGGAGATAGAATGCCCCTGAGTTCAATCCCCAGTACCAGAAAGAAATATGTTGTTGTACTTTGCATTGATTTCCTATGGCTGTTGGCTATTCTTATTTCTTTTTTGCATGCATCTACATCACCCCTGCATTCCTCTTGCCATTTCTATTAGGGTAACACTTCCACTGATGTACCTGTCAACACCCTTTGCATAACGGGCTTTGTCAGTCACGTGTGTGAACACTCTCCCAGTCTCTGACTGGGCTTTTCATCCTGGCTGGAATTATTTTTCTTGTGCAGCAGCTGCGCACTTCCATGTAGTCATGCCCATCAGAGTTTTTCACTCGGATTTCTGGAATTGGGGACATACAAATAAAAAGTCCTCCCTCAGGGCGTCTCAATGTTGTTTGACTCTAGACGCTCCCGCTTTAGTTTTTAACCATTTAGTTCTTTGATGGATCTGAATTTATTTAGTTCTAAAGACATAGGACTCCAAGTGTGTTCTTCCTCCACGTGCCAAGCCATTTCCCCAAAATATTTTGCTGCAAAGTAAAATCAATCTTTCCACCTGGCGTGAGGAGCCCCTGCTGTCCATCCAGTTCCGCTGTGGCCGGTCTCTCCGTCAGGAGCGTCAAGGACAGAGCTCCATTCCTGATGGGTTTTCCCTAGGGCTATTTTCTGCAGTTTTTCTTTTTGAGGTGTATGGGTTTTATTTTTCCAGTTTAGGGTGGGAAGTTTTTTTTTGTATTTTTATAATGACCAACCATCTTATTTTGTGATTAGGAGAGTATATAAATACAGAAACAAATGCTTCAGGATGCTACGCCCCTTAGAACCTTCCCTTCACCCCACGTCCCACCCCGAGGCATAAACCCCCCAGGAATCCTGCAGCCAATGGTCTCTGGATCTTCTCCAAGGGCCCTGTCCGTTCTGCACATGCACTGAAACGCCCGGAGCTCAAGCCCGGACCTGGTCACGCTTTGCTTTTTTGTTTCCTTCACTCTCCATCAGAATCCGCCCCTCCCCAAGACCCAGCCTGTGTCCTTGAATTCTGGCCTTGTGTTCCAGCCCTGTGTCCCTGCTTCTGTGTCTGGGCCACCACCGACCCCTTCCCTCCCCATTGGTGCGTGTGGCTCCCGCCCCAGAGTCGGGGCCAGCCTCGTGGCAGACTTGGCTGATGGAAAGCGGTGGAGGTGACTGGGCGGTGACAGGCCTCCTGTTCTTCCCTCTCCCCAGATGGCTGCACCGGCCATCTCTCTCCACCACCTGGCATGTCCTGAGCTGGAGTCCGTGGAGGGTTCGCCTCAGGGTAGAGGCCCTCAGCTTGTCCGTGTCTCCTGCTTGGCCCTTGGTCCAGTGATCTACTGATGCATGACCAACAGCCCGACACTCTCTCTCATGCTTCTGTGGGTGGCCTGGGCTCGGCTGAGCGGCTGCTGGGGTCTCACGAGGTTGCAGGTGGACAGCAGGAGAGGATGGGAAGGTTCTACTGGCTGCTCCGTTCCCCGCTGTTTCCTTTGCTGGAACGCCTGCAACAAGACATCTGGGTTGTTGTGCGCTGTCTCTCTCTCTCTCTCTCTCTCTCTCTCTCTCTCATACATCTGGAAGCGTCAGTGCTCAAATGGGTGGAGTCCTGTGGGGTTCCTTGGCTTGAGTGTCCTGGCCACAGCCTCAATGTGAAGCTTGTCACTGAGGGAGAGGAACAACATGTGGTTTCTTTTCAAAGGAAAACACCGATATGGACAAAGAGTAGTGGCAGTGGGATTCTCAGGGTTCTGAAACAACCCCAGGAGGAATGCGGAAGGCATTGGGGAAAAACTTCTCAATACCGGGCTCTCGGCAACCTTAGTGAGGGGGCGCTTAAGCCACATTTAATTTCATTTCCCTTAGAGATAAAAAATAAATGTTTCCTGAACCTTGAGTGTCACAGAGCAATTAATAGCTGACATTCCAAGTTTCCTTAAGCCACAAGACGTAGTTTAGAATAGTGGATGGAGTTAGGCACAGTAGCGCATGGCTGTAATCCCAGCGACTCAGGAGGCTGAGGCAGGAGGATCCCAAGTTCAAGGCCAGCCTGGCAACTTAGCAAGATCCTGTCTCAAGATAAAACAGGGCTGGGGATACAGTTCAGGGATAGAGCACCCCTGGGTTCAATCCCTAGTACTGAAAAAAAAAAGAATAGTGCCTGGATGAATAGATAGATAAGTGGATGGATGGGTGGGTGGATGGATGGATGGATGGATGGATGGATAGATGAGTAAGTGAGTGAATGTGTGTGGGTGGATCAATGGATGGATGGTTGCATGGATGGATGATTGCATAGATGAATAGATAGATAGGTGGATGGATAAATGGATGGATGGATGGATGGATGGATGGATGGATGGGGAGTGGATAGGTTGGTGGGTGGGTGGATAGGTGGATTGATCAATGGATGGTTTCATGGATGAATGGGTGGATGGATGGGTGTATGTATGTATGTATGGGTGGGTGGGTGTAAGGATGTATGGGTGGGTGTGTGGATCAATAGACGGATGGTTGCATGGATGGATGATTTCATGGATGAATAGATGGATGGGTGTGTGGATGGGTGTGTAGATGGATGGATGGATGGATGGATGGATGGATGGATGGATGGGGAGTGAGTGGGTGAATGAGTGGATTGGTGGATATATGGATGGGTGGGTGGGTGGTTGGATCAATGGATAGATGGATGGTTGCATGAGTGGATGGTTTCATGGATGTATGGAAGGAAGGATGGATGAATTGGTGGTTGCATGAATGGATGGTTTCATGAATGAATGATGTATGGGTGGATGGATTGGTGGATGAATGAATGAAAGGTGGGTGAATGGATGAATGAATGGTTGGTTTTATGAATGGATGAATAGATGAAGGGTGGATGAGTGGATGAATGGGTGGGAGGGTAGCTGATTGTATGAATGGATAGATAGATGGAGAATGGGTGGATAGATAAATGGGTGGGTAGGTGGGTGGGTGGAAAATGGACATCTAGGAGAATGAAACTTCTGCGTACACGTTTTCTAATGAGAGTGCTATCTTTTCACTGTCTTGTGGCAAAGTCAAATGTGAAAGGTGTGTTTAATGATAATGCTCGGACAGGATGGTTTAATAGACATTCACTTCTTTACTCTGCAGTGACTCTTCCAGCACATTTTTCCTTTTCACAATCAGTGCTCTCAAACCAACCCAGCAAATTCTTGTGCTGTGAAGATGCCTAGCTCTGCCTTTTCTGTTTTTTAGGCTAGTGCTTGTCCCTAACCTGTGGGACTGTGCAGGGGCCGTGTCTAGTGATACATGGTGCTCTGGGGATCACTCAAATGCAAGTTTACCTCTTTTTCACTGTGGTCAGCTCTGTGGGCTGGACTTTGTCCAAGTGCTTCGGCCCTTGATCGAAGGCAATCTAACCTGGGTGTGCTCAGGAGGGCCAGGCAGGGAGCCCTGTTTCCTACAGAAAATCAACAAAGACAAATTCCATCCCAAAGACCTTTCCCCTCAAACCACCTGGCATCAGCGTCCCCTGTGACTATGTAAAACAGGCAGATAAAGCAAATGTGTTCCGACCACAAACAGTGATCAAATGAACTTAAGGGTTTTAATAGGACCCTGGCTATTTAGGTGTTAACAAGGGCTCTTTTCGAAGGTTCCTCGCCATGGATGAGTAGGCCTCCTTAAACTCCCCTTGCTCTTCAGTGCCACCCAGGGCAGAGCTGGCCAGACTTTCATGCTCATGGGCACCTTATTAAAAATGTGAATTCTGACTCAGAGGTCCTGGGGTGGGGCCTGAGGGTCTACATTTCTAACATCTACTGGTTTGAGTATTCATGGATCACACAGAAGGAAGCAAGAGGAGATGGGCGTTGGTCCTCTGGTCTGCATCCTCCACACAGGCAGCAGGGGTGTGTGCCATGCTCGCTTCCCCGAGAGGGGACCGGGGTTTTGGTAGCACCATTCTAATCCCAGTTTAAAGTGCCCTCAGCCCCTGCCTGCCCTGTCTGCTCCCGCCTGCTACCTCTCTCCTCCTCTCCAGTTCCTACGGCCCATCCATTCTCATGGCTCAGGGGGGATGTGCGCTCCTAAAGGGCTGGCACTGCAGGCTTGCAGTGGCCCAGGCCCGTGTGCAGGGAGTCACAGAGGGCCTGGTTCTGGCCCCGAGTGCCTGCAGATCACTGCCGGGCTGTGTGCTGTGTGGTCTCAGAGATGGAGCCTCTTCTCTCTTAGAATAGCGACAGCCAGCACAGCCACCATGCACCCAGCAAAGCTCTGGAAGTGTAAGTACAAGGCCCTGTAATTAAGTCTCACGTCTGGCCATGAGTGCGCTTCCTGAAGGAAGTCCCCTTCAGATGCAAATGGGCATTTATAGGTCTAGTCTGCATCCTGGCTGACAGCTGGGCCTGGCATGGTGCAGCGCGGAGACACCAGCGGGTCATCTCTCTCGGGTCAGGAGGGATGTGGCTTCCCAGAAGGGATCACAGCCGCTTACTCCTCCAGCCCAAGGAGCAAGCGCAGGGTGGTGCCAGGGCAGGCAGCTGCCTTGCAGTACCTGCCAAGGTGTAACCAGGTCCGAGAAAGGCCCCCAGCCTGAGAGGCCCCTTGGGACTCTTCCACAGGCCTCTGAGCAGAGGGCCACGTGCTCACCCTTTGCAGCGGACAGAGTCGCATAGGGCTGTACCTCAGAGTCAGGCGGATCCGGAGGAGGCTCAGGCTCAGTTGCGCTGGCGTCTCCAGGCGCTCTGAAGCAGAATCCAGGGAATTTCTGATGGTGGGAAAATGAGACGCTTTAGAGCTGGAAAAGCAGCGGCTGTTCTCGGATCTGCTGGCGGCTACATCATGCTCTGGTCAGGGTGAACTATGAATGGACTCTCTCCTTAAACAGAAAGGAATGCCCATCTCACAATGCAAGGCATCCCCCCATCCCCACCGCGCTGGGTTCTGTGGCTTCAATCCTCCTGTTCAAATGGTCTAGCCTGGCTGCTGTCCCTCCCCCACCCACCCTGTGAGGTGCCCCTGTCTAGGGAGGGGTCTGCAGACAGGGCCCTGGAGGAAGCCTCACTCTCCACCTCCACCCCAACGGTGGCATCGGGTGCTCTGTAAGCCTCTATTTTCCCTGGGGAAATGACTGAGCTTGAAAGTGCTGGGCCAGCTCCGCGGGCTAATCACCACCCATCTGTGGACTTTAATGGTTTCAGTAAGCGTGGCCTTCACTGTGACAGGTTGCAAGTCCGTGCGTGACGACAGATGCTCAGATTTGGGCAGCATCCGTTACCCCGGCCCCCCCATCCCGCTCCTCCTCCTCAGAGGGCGCTGGGGGCCTCGCATCGGCTCTGTCTCCTTTCTGCACACTTCTGTTTTTTTAATTGCAGAAGCTGCTTGTCCACATACCTGCTCCGGAGACCCCGCCCTCTCCTCTGGAGCTGTTGTTTTTAACGCCAGGCTTTAGGAAACCAGATAAGCAGATGTGTTTACACTGTGTGTAACAAGGAAGGCGGCAGGCCACTGGGGTCACCGGGGCCAAGCGCGGCTGCTGCCCGCGCAGGCCTTTGTTGCCACGCCTGGCTCTCGGCAGGGTTGAGAGAAGAGGCTGCTCCGGGGTGACCAAGTGTTTCTGCTTCTGTTGCTGTTGCCAGCGTCCTCGGCTACAGTGATGACAGGTGCCCACGTAGGACACTTCTGGGCAGTCCACGGAACACCAGGAAGGCTCCGAGCCACGTGCACATGTGCAGGCGTGTGCACACACACACATACACACACACACACACTCACTATAGACGGTCCCAAAGTAGTTACACATAAAAATATGTGCTACAGTGGTCCCTTTGAGTTCGTTATCATATTTTGTTACCTTCTGCAGCCTGCTCCTGCCCAAAATGGAACAGGGCAGTAGGTCCTCCTGGGAGCTCGAGCTGGCCAGGAGTGGACCAGCAGAGGCAGGCCCACCTCCACCCCGCCTGCCCACCTGGCTTCCTCCTCTGCTTATCCAAACCTGCGTTCATCACATTCCTGGCAAGCCCCACTTTACAGACAAGGAAACTGAGGCAGAGATGTTGGTGAGTTGCTCAGGGTTCCATGCAGTTTTCCGGCTGCATTGAAGAGCTCTGAGTTCTGGAACCTGAATGGGTGTCGCCCTGCCCCACGTCACTGTTGTGGCGGGGCCACCAACCCTGCAGAGGCACCTCCTGGGAAAGGCTGGCAGTCTGGGAACCTGCCCGCGGCCTTCCCACCACTGCGCTGGCCAGGGTGACAGGCTCCACAGCTGCTGGAGAAAGGAGCGAGTTTCTCCACCCCATGATGCAATGCGCAGGGCTCCCTCCTGCTGACAGCACCTTCATCCAGCGCGCTGGCCCTGCACCTGCCCACGGCTCCCTCCATGCCTCACGCGGGTCAACTTCACCTGGGAAGACCATCCTCACTGGCTGACTCTGGCCAGCCTGTGAAGTCATCTTCCTCCTGCCCCAGCCTGCCCCAGCCTGCTCAGGCCGGACTCCTTCCTGGCGCTGTCCTGGACTTTTGCGCTCATGATCCACCTGCTCACTGCGTCATCTCACAGCATGGGCGCAGCATGGAAAGGGCCGGGCGGGGACTCAGCAAGCCCTCATTCCCCCTTCGCCCTCTCCCCACCCTCCTGTCCTGTGGGCAGGCAGGGTCCTTGGACTGGAGGTTTCTAGGCTGAATGCAGACCGCAGGCCTCACCACCAGGCCTCACTACTGTCTCCCTTGCTCCAGGCAATGGGCTGCCCGCTGGCCTGGAGGCCCCGCGGTCGCAACCCCGTGCCTCATTGAGGCCTCCACCTGCAAGGCCTGGCGGGTCGCTAATGGGGACTGAGTTGGACCTGCGAGGTTTGCTGGCCACAGTGCCAACACACCCTCACCCTGAGACCCTGCGGACACAGGAAGAGATGCCTGTGAGTGGTGAGGGACGGCCGACTCCTGAGCGGTGATTTCCCCACAGCATCCCTGGAGGGCTCTCGACAGCGAGCCCTCCACAGAGCACCCCCTCTGGCTTCTAAGCCTGCTGAAGGGGCTCTGGCTGATTAAGAGCCAGAGGACAGGACACCCAAATCCAAAATAATCCTCACCTATGAGGACTGTAAAAGCTTAGGCCGTAGCAGCAAAAAGCGAACATTTGGCAAACCTGCTTTAAAATTCTCAAAACAAACTTATTAGTTAATGCAGCCTGTTGCCATGACAACCAAACAGCGCAGAAACAAACCATTAGCACGCAGATTTATTACCGTGGAAGTTGAGCTAATACCATTCCAGAGGTATATTATTTTCCACTTTCGGCTATAATAAAATTTTTTTTAAAAAAAAACTAATTTAAAATCCAGCTGGAGAGCCCAATCTGGCAGAAATCTTCAAACAAAAGCAAAAGGCCCAGTGCGTGTAGGCCCACGTGCCATCGGCGGATCCCGGGCACACGCAGAGCGCAACACGAAGGTTGGCTGAGGGGCACAGGTGCACAGGGGTGTGGACTCAGCCAGCCTCCCTCCTGGTAAAGTGCCTGGAAGGTGTCCTGCCCGGCATCCTGGGCTGTGAGTCAGGCCCCAGCCTGGGATCCACCAAGAGTGAATCCCTCAACCGGCTTAAACCTCAGCTTCCCCCCTACAATCCGGAAAACAGTAGAACCCACGTAAGCCCAGTGTCAGTGCCATATTTCATCCCCAAAGCAGACAAGCGAGACCCACCAGCACCCCGGCCACAGTGCTCTGAACTCCACCACACTCCCTCCACCAAGTGCCATGGGGGGGGGCACCCAGATCTGAAGGACTCTCTTCATTCTTTTTCTTTCTTTCTGTAAAGGGGCAAATAGGGAATCCTCCAAGCTCTGTGGACCTAGCCGGGAGGCAGCAAGAGACAGTGACAGATGGTGGGTGCAACTGTGTGCTAGTAAAACTTTATCTGCAGAAGTGGGCCAGATTGACCCCTGATGGTGTCCACCAATCCCCCTCTCTCTCTGTTGCTTTAAGCCAATTCCTTGGCGTAAATCTATTTTTATTTTTGATGGTGATGCTAGGGATTGAACCAAGGGCCTCCTGTATGCTAGGCAAGTGCTCTACCACCAAGCTATATCCCGAGTACTGCCGACCCCCCGGTTTGGAGCCACACAACAGCCCAGCGCTGGCACAGGTGCCAGGCATGAATATTTATGCGTGCATGAATGTTACTTGCGCATGAATATTTATATTCACGGGGTACCTATCGGAAGACGCATGCCTCTTGCAAGGCCCTGGGGAGGAGTAGCTGGGAAACTTGTATGAAGCACTCTGTAATGAGAAGGAGGTGCTCAGGTGTCAGGAAAGATTGATATTGGCACAAACCTGTGGTTCATCTCTAGGGTAGGTCTCCAGTCTCTCACAGACAAGGCTGGACAAACACCAGACCGCCTTTGTCATTGCTGTACCTATTGTCCCTTGAAGGTGGCAAAATAATTTGAACAGAAGAGACCAACGGGGCTGCTCCAGGGACCTGGGAACAGGTGTGATCACCTCTGTGTTGCGTAGAGGTGGGGCAGCTTTTAGGGGCCCAAGTCTGCCTGCTGGTGTCACAGCCACATGCAGGACTTCTGTGCACCCAGAGCTTCCCCCTTGTTTCTGAAGGTCCCTCAGTGGCCACGGCCACTGACCAATAATGACAATAAACCTAGCTGAGCCCTGAGTTAGTGAGGCCTGCACTCCTGAGCTACACCCAACTTTGGTGAGTGGGCCAGCTTTTATCCAGGGTGCAGGGGTGGGTGAGCCAGGCAGAGAGCAGGGTCAACTGGACCCCGGGGAGCAGAGTTCAGGGCAAGACATGTAGCTCCAGGGCTGTCCCAGGCCACCCACCAGTGAGAACCAGAGTCAATGAACCAAGAGGTGCCCCCGAGTGCTGAGTCCTGGGCTGGCTGGGCTGCGTGCCGGGGGCATGAATGGATTGTGGGCACCTCATGTGGGCCTCATGGCCCCAGTGCTGGCCCACGTGCTCCGGCTCTCCTAACCCCCCTCACTCCTCCAAGCACCGCAGCCTGACCTGCCAGAGTCCATCTCACCGTCAGCAAAGAACTGGGAACACCAGGCCAGGCCTGCGGTGGGTGCTCCCTGATCTCCCTGCTTCCTGTCCCTGCCTGCTCAGGACCTGACTCAGGGCCCCGCCCCTGGTCCTTGGGCAGCTTTAAGACCTTCCACAGCAGCCGTGCCTGGGCACGGGGCGCCCACATGCCCTCTGGGGCAGGCGGGTTCTGGCCCTCCACGGAGGACAATGAGGAGCTCATGGCTTCCACCTGACTCCAGGGAAATGCTGATCCTCCTTGCAGCCCGCGAGCCCCTGCAGGAGGCCCCTTTGTTCTCTGTGCCCCCACCTGGTGTCTGGTGTCAGCCACTGAGGAACATCTAAGCTCAGGCCAGCTGACCAGCATGGTGTAGCCCTGGGTACCCAGTCTGCAGAGATCTTTCTGGGTCCTCCTTCAGTTTCCCACCCAACTTGGCCACACTGTCTCCAAGCCCCTCAGCCCCCATGGGTCCCTTCACACCCCCACACCCTTCCTGATGACCCTGGGAGCCTGGCCTGGCCAGGTCCTTCCGCTGGACAGGAGCCCCAGGCACAGTGCTGGGGAGCTGCCCCGCTTAGCAGCAGTGGGGGCATCTATGGGAGGGGCCAGTCCTGTTCCCACTGCCTTGAGCTACCTTGAGACGTGACCCAGCCCCTCTGAGACGACCTTCAGTCAGAAGAAGTTATTCAGATCCAGTGAGACGCCGGGGCTGGCTCGGGGTCCTGTGGGTCCCAGAGTCCCAGCCAGGGCACATCCGGTGAGCCCACGCGGAGGCCCGTGCAGACCACGGCATCCGGAAAGCGGCAGAGTTCATGGGTCCTGATCCAGAGACAGCAGAAGGCGTGGGGAACAATGAGCAATTGAGGCTCCTCCCAGCAGTGGAGGAAGGTCGCCAGGAAGGTGTGTGTGTGGCCTTGAGACCAGGCTGGCAGTGTGGGAGAGAGCTGGAGGCTCAGCCAGGGACGTGGCCTGGCACAGGCACAGGCCGAGGGTCAGCGCCTCAGACAGCACTATAGGAAGGTCCTGTCCCCCAGATGCACCCGAGAAAGCAGCGTAGGGCCCGACCCTGGGGCTCCAGGAGAGGTCTCTGAACCCCTGTACGCCACCTCCACCTTCTGACCTTTCTCTGGAAGAGGAACCCCATCCACAGCAGGGCTGGCTGGTGCTCATGGACTAGGTCACAGGCAGTTCCCCTCCATGCCACCCCCCAACACCAGGTCCACTGTCCCTCGCCCAACATGCCCCATCTGCGGCCATCCACACTGCCTTCCCACCGAGCTGGTGCCGGAAGCCCCTCTCCCTGTCACCTCCTGTGGCTCCCTTAGCCTTTCCCTCAAGGTCCAGCATGGTCGCCACCTCTCCTGGGAAGCTCTGTGGCTTTCAGGTCCAGGCCGGCCTTCTGTGACTGCACCTCGAGTCTCCATCCAGTCTCTGCCTGTGCCGAGGTCATCTGTTCTCCTTGTTTCCTAAGTATTTGCGCCTTGAGTGTCTCCCGCTGAGCTCCAGGGTGAGCTGGAGGCGGGAGCCACGGGGGCCGGGAGGAGGGCTGGTCACGATGGCCACACACTAAATCTCAGTCTAGATGCACCCAGGGCTCTGACATCCCAGCCACAGCCTGAGTGTCAGGGAGGCCGATCCCCAGGAGAGGAAGGAGGCAGAGAGCGCAGAGGCTGGCCGCTGGCCTCAGCAAGGCCCGGGAAGGGTGGCGGGGTGGGGAGGCCCGCAGAGGCAGGTGTGGAGGCTGAGCCGGCCAGTGGGAGTGGGGACAGACTGGCGCTTGGACGAGGACCCGTCGGAGCTCGCCAGGACCTGCAGCTTCAGGCTGTGGCTGGCTGCACCGACACGCACAGGAGGGCACTGTGCTCAGGAGAAAGGACCCGTGGGTCGGTACCTCAGGAGCCTGGCTCTAACAGGGCCTAGGACACAGGGATTATTACAATGGAATGCAACGGGGAGGATAGTGCCAACTTCCATGTGAGATATTTTCCACCATTGCTCACCCAGAGAGGCAGCTCTCCTGGAAAACAGTTATTACTACCCTGAGGCAGGGTGATCAGGCCTCAGAACCTCAGAGCAGGCCAGGCAGGGCTGGTGTGCGGGGCGTGGTCTTCCCTGGAGGGGTACACAGCAGACCTAATGGGAGGACTGCACTGCTGCCCAGCCCGCTCTCCGCCATCCAATCCCTCGCCAGGGTGGCTCAGGTAGCCTGGAGCTCGGGAGGCCCTCTAGCATCTCAGGGCCTGGAACATCCCAAGCCATATTCCTGTGGCAGACTTCCTGGCCAGCTGGAGGATGTGGACCAACCCTTTCTGTCTCCCTGGCCTCCCTGCAAAAATCAACCTGTGCTGCCCCTATACCCCTCTGGACCTGCAGCCCAGGGATTGGCCGCAGGGGGCGCTGGTGAGTTCAGCCTTTCCAGGCAGGACCTGGGAGTCCTGGACAATCAGAATTTAGAACCAAGCTCCCACCCGGGCAAGAGGGGGACCTGCCTCAGGAGAAAGGCTGAGGGCTCGAGCTGGCCGGCAGGTGGGAAGCGTGGCTCTGGCCAGGATGTGGAGGGCGTCAGGCAAAGAGAAGTGTCAGGTGGGAGGAGGCTGAAGAAGAGAAGGGCCATTGTAGGAGCAGGTCCAGGGGGAGGAACGAGTCACACGTCAATAAAGGGAGCTGGGGAGAGGAGCTGTGGGCTGTGGGATGACAGGGTGAGCAGGAGCATGGGCGCCATCCTCAGGAAGCCCTGGGGGCCCAAGGCAGAGCTGAAGGGTGGCTGCGGGAAGGCCCAGGGTTGTGGGAAGGCAAGCCAGGCTCCTGTCTGCTGGGAGAATGGGGAGCTGGGGTGGTGGCGAGAGGGAGGGAGGGCGGGGCAGGAGGTATGTGAGCAGAGGACGCCCATAACCTCTGCTGGGAGCCCAGAGACACTGGCGGGGTGCTGTGTGGCAGATGGCGACCTGGAGTGTAAGCCGAGAGGGTACGCGGGTGTGGTGGGTAGAGAAGGGAGCGCCAGGTACTGGCCCAGGAGGGAGCGCTGAGTTTGGGTAGAAGAGAGGAGCCTGGGTAGGAGTAGGTAGGACAGTGTTGGTGTCTCCATGTGCTTTCTGTTGCTATAGAGGAATGCCCAAGGCTAGGTTCTTTCTTTCTTGCTTGCTTGCTTGCTTGCTTGCTTGCTTGCTTTTGCAGTACTGGGGATTGAACCCAGGGGCATTCGACCTCCAAGCTACACCCCAGCCCTATTTTTTATTCTTCATTTTGAAACAGGGTATCCCTAAGTTGTAGAGGGCCTCACTGAGTAGCTGAGGCTGGTTGCAAAACTGTGATCCTTCAGTCTTAGCCTCCCAAGTACTGGGATTACAAGCGTGCACCACCACGCCCGGCTAAGGTACTTTATTTTTTAGAGGTTTATTTGGATCACAATTCTGATGGCTGGAAAGCCCACGCAGCATGGCGCCAGCATTTGGAAAGGTCCCCTGGCTGTGTCACGACACGGTGGGGAAGCAGAAAGGGAGGTGGCTATGTGTGGAAGGGGCAAGCGTGTGATGTGGGCTCGCTTTATAATGACCGGCTCCCACTAGAACTAGTCCGGTCACATGAGACCTAGCTACTCCAGGGGACGGCAGTGATCGGGTCCAGGGAGGACCCAATCATCTCCCACCAGACCCCCTCTTAGAGTTAGCCTTGAAATGGGACCAAGTTCCAGCACGAGACTCGTTGGAGGCAAAGCGCCTCCCCAAAGGAGCAGCTGAGTACCAGCAGAGGAGGAGCATGGGGCTGATCCCGATAGCAGGTTGTGGAGCACCTGCAGAAGAGCACTGGGAGGGAGTCCATGCACCACAGATGTGACATTGGGTGGGGGGAGTGCTGTGCACAGTAGGCTGGTGGAGGCGGGGGGGAATGAGAGAATTTGAGACAAGGGTGGGCAAGACAACAGGCATCCCCACTTCAGCCCAGGCGCACTCTCCCACAACGTCTCGTTGGAGGGGTGCCAGCTTCCCCAGGGAGCCACCTCTCCAGTCTCCTCTGCCTGGCTCTGGGGCTCAGAGCTGTGCCTTCGACTTTGCAATGTCTGCCTGACTCCCTGGCACACTCTACTTTCCGTCATGCTGTTCTTAGAGTCATTATCAACTTAGGAAGGAGAGGCCAGTCGCAGATGAGAACAATTGTCCCAAAGTAATTACACGCCTTTTCTTTAGGATTTGCTAATAATGCAAACTATTGGATGTTTTCAGATCCACAATTAATATTACCAGCAGAAATCTCACAAAATAGAGTCAACAAGAACGGAAACTTCATATGGTAAAAGTTTTGATAGGTGAGCGGGGCATGATGGGGCACGCCTGCAATCCCAGCACTTGGGAGGCTGAGAAAGGAGGATTACAGGTTGAAGGACAGTGCGTGGCAGCTTAGTAAGACCCTGTTTCAAATAAAAAAATAAAAAGGGCAAGGGGTGTAGCTCAGAGGTAGAATGCCCCTGGATTCGATCTCTAGTAACACAATCACATACACACACACACCCAGAAAGTTTTTATAGGTGAAAAAAGTGAATGGAAAATCTTCATTTAATTGAAAGCCATGAAAATTAAGCCAGGAAAAAAACCTAGAAATAATCAACAGAAAAACGAAATTGACAGTGTGTAAAAATACACATGTTCAATTTAAGATTTCTATTGACAGACGAATAAAAACTGTTAACAAAATTTAGATCTAGGTCTGTGCAAATTATTCAAGAAATTTGGCTTGTTAGGAAAAACAGCCTTAAAAGAAAATTCATTGGACCAGAAGGTACAACTGTTAAAATTAGATATGGCAAAAAACAAAACAAAAATGGATCAGTCGTCATTGAAAAATAAAAATGGAAACAGCTCGGTTAAACGCACCCTATAGAAAAGCCATCCAAGAGCTGAAGGGATCAGGGAGCAAGAAGATGTCCAGAGAATGACGCTTCCTTGACGGACGTCAGCAGTCCCCAGTTCTCAGAAACTAAGGGTGTCGATGTCCACTGGGTCAAAACGGGGGAGCCCAAATGACCTACCTGCAGAGGTCCTCCCATCAGGGGTCACAGGCTCCCCGATGCCAGCCACCGGCCCCAAATGCCCCTGTGAGTCCTGCTGGCCCACAGGAGCCCTTCAGGAGACTCAGCACTGGAGGTCGGCATGAAGGAGGACTTCGTCCTTCAGATCACAAGGTGCAGGCGCCCACACATGAGACTTCCCGGCCTCACCTCAACAGCCAGGCGGAGCCACCTGTTTGAAGAACAAAGCTGATCCAAATTGAGAAAGAGAGAGGAGGAAGACAAAGAGAAGTGGAATTAGAAGGAACTGGCTGCGGCCCTAGAGCCGGGACTCCAGCTGACCTGAACCCATCAGGTCTTGGATCGGTGGGGAAAGAGACAACCACTTTGCTGGGTTTCTGCCACCTGTCCCCAAAGAGCCGAACAGTGCAGGAGTCGGCCTCTGGTGGGGCCGAGGAAGGCAGGGAGGGCGCGTGGCTGGGAAGGTGTGGACGCACAGTGTTGATGTCTAGGGCTGCGCGGCTCCATGTGCCGAGATACCACCCTTGCAGTGGGTACGAGTAGCTGAGTAAAGACCAGTCAGTACTGCTGAGGTGGAGGGACCCAGGGCCAGGGCAGTGGGTGTGTGACCACCTGGGCTTAGAACCATGGAGGGTGGTGCCTGGGCTTGGATGGAAGTCTGGGCCGCCAGACTATCTGTTATTGTGATTTTCTGCCATCGGAAGGCCGCTGGCCACCTCTCCTCCATGTAGAAACTCTCCCTTCTCACGCCAGAGAAAGTCCAATATGAGCCACGTATTTCTGGAGGGAGAGGCGGGCCAGCCAGGATTGGGGCTGGGGGAGCCCGCAATGGCACCGCACCTCTCCAGCTGGCACTGAACATCATTTCCGTCTACCCTGGGCACACTGCCTCTCATTCTAATCCAAGGGAACATGGCCGGGTCGTGGCCGCAGCGCCCCTGTGCAGGAGGCCGAAGCTGGGAGCAGGCTCCGGCCCCTGACGCACGTGCCCATCAGCGGAATCAGAGAGAAATGGAGGGCCGGAGTCGGCTGTGCAGACACCAAGGACCCAGGGCACCTTAGGTAACGTGAGGTCCCGCAGTCCCCAGGCTGGGAGCAGGTGCGGAGGCCTTGGCGGAGGGGCGGGTTGCATGCAGGCAGAACCTGGCTGTCAGCTTTCAAGTGGATACTTGACCCCGATGGTCAGGAGACCAGTCTGCAGTGACAGGCCCGGGCCTGCAACTCTGCCACACAATGGAGCCCACTGCTCGCCCACCTCAGCGTGAACGATGGCCCCAGCTGTGGGCGGGCGGTCGGGGTTCTGCCCTCTCGAATGCGTGGCTTCCGTAAGCACTCCCATCGACCAAGGGGGAAGGGCTGGGGTTGGGTCTTCATGGCCAGGTGTGACAGAGCCCCAGGTGGCTCAGCCACATCCCACCGGCCACAGCTTGGGTCATGGCCATTCCCAGGAGCCTGGGACAAGAGCCATGCATGCTGCCCAGTGTGAGGCCAGGCCCCGTGTGGGCCGCGCGATCTCCTGCCCAGAGCGGAGCAGCTGCTGGAGGGGAGGAAAGGAGACCCGAGCCCTGTGCACCCATGAACATTTGGACATCTGAAGCCACTGAGCAGGCGTGTCAATCCAGAGGGACATAGAGAACGTGGTAGTTCATGGAGGGAGATTTAATATGGGGCTCCGCAGGAAGTAACCGTCAACAGCCAGTTCTCAAGTCCCAGAGGGGACCCGCTTTGAGAGGCGGGGGTCTCGCCACCTGGAGACGGCGGCCATGAGGGGGTCTGGGCCTGCCAGGGCTGAGGTTCTGCAAAGCAAAACACAAACACACACACACACACACACACACACACACACACACACACACACACGTCGACACTCCTCTTTTACTTCTTTAGTCCTCTCTCTCTCTTGTCCTTTCCTCTGGTCTGTGAACCCTGGCTCCTCACCTGAGCTGCGGTGGAAAGGTGTGGACTGCCCAGTTGGGTCAGCTCGGGCAGTTCACGGCGTGGGTTTTATTTCTAGCTTCTGCACCAGAGCAGAGCACTGTGGGGAGAGGGTCGTTGAAGCCCACCCGCCTGCCTCTAGTATGCAAAGAGCCATTATGAAGCTGTTTTGGCAGCCACAAGCTTAAACCAAAGTACCGTGTATCCTTGCTCTGAGCATGCCCCCCTGCTGTCCTCCTGTGAACTGGGAGGGGGGCGGAGGGCCTGGGGCGGGCGGACCCCAGCGCAGGCGAGGAACAGACTTGCTGTGGCATCTTTCTAGCCCAGACGCTGCTCAGCCCAAGCCGTCACCATCTCCTGCAAAGTCTGGGAGCCTGAGTCCCTGTGGGGAGCAGTGCCCCGTCACAGCCTTTAGGCTGGACACAAGGTCCCCGGGCTGTCAACCTTGCATGGACACAAGTGCCCAGTGCTTGGGGAAGAAGACACCTATCCCCTAAGGAGCTCAGCCTCCACGCCTGGTCCTCCTGATGGCGGCTCCCTTCTCCTCCCAGGCCCACATCCACATCTTGTCCTAGACATGAAATGGTTGCAAAAGTTGTCCCACCTCTCGGAGCTGACCTAATAGTCAGATGTGACAGTGTGTAAGGACTCAGTCCTCTTAGCTGCTATTAGAAGTATTAAACATACTAATCATCTGGAGTCACCTTAGGCCATCCCTGATCAAGCCAGCCTGATGCTCACTAAAACAAACAAACAAAACAACAATATTAAGAACAACAAAAAACCTATGGGCTAATTCCAGGGTATTGTTCTCCTTGGGTAAATGTATCCTTAACACCAACTCTACAAGCCCCAGATCCTAGAGAAAAATCACAAAGATCTCCCCCCCCCCCCAGCAAATCCCAGAGCCTGGCTGCCTGGGGATAGATCCAGAAAGGCCATGAGGCAGACCCGCAGGTGCTGAGGCTCGTTTTCCCAGGACACCAGACCCAAGTCCACCTGGCAGGGCCCGGGCTCCCCACGCTGATCCAGCTCCATCTGAGCTCACAGGAGCGCTGCACCTGTCAGGCCGCGGGCTGCCCTGCTGGGCTGGTGGAGGATCCCCTCCTTTTCCGGGGCAGAACTGGGCAGCTGGAGGGCGCCCTCCGCTGGGCCCCCACGGGCCCTTCCTGCACAGCCAGCAACATTCACCCGCAAGGAGCTGCTGGCCTAATGGGTTTTCAGGATGCTTATCTCTGGCGCCCCAGGACGCACATTCCGAGTGTGTTTAAATCCACGTCTTCCGAAGGGCAGCCAGGACTGTTTATCCAAGCCTCGCTCTCCTTAAACCATTGTTCCACGGGTCCCTGTTTTCCAAGCCGTTTCCTATTTTCCTGCTGATACTAGGAAAACATAAAATTTTTCCGAGCGTGCTAAGTGCCTGGAACGGCAGCCAGCTGGTGTGGCGCTGGAGAACGCCATTAGAGGATCAATGGCCCACAGGAAACCGGCGATCGGCGCTCTCGGTGGCTGCTCTGGCTGATAATGCACCCGCATGTTCTCTGTGGCATCTCCCTCCTGGGGGCAGAGGAAACCCGCCGGTGACCCTTCAGGGTGGGGGGCCACCTGGGGGAGGTGGACGATGACCTGGCCTGGCATCGTTCTCCCCACCCCCTCCTGGCCAGCCCCCCGCCCCAGGCAGCCTGGGGACTTGCCTGATGACTACAGGCCTCCCAAGTCCTAGGAGGGCTCTGGCAGGGCTGTGCACGAAGATCCCTGGCGACCATGTTAAATGCAGAGCTGACTCACAGCCCCAGCAGGAGGTGCCCCAGTTCTGCAAGCTCCAGAGGATGGTGATGCTGCGCGTCCAGGAGGGTCACAGACTGCTCTCAGTGCTGCTAATGTCTTAGTGAAAACAACAATAGCTCAAGGCATGGTGTTCTCTCAAATTTCCCACGAGGGAGGCAGACATATCTCCAAATTACAACTCGAAAAAATGAACAGGGAAATAAGTAAATGCAGAAAGTCACAACCAGGTCATTTATTCATTTCACAAACATCTCTGGAGACCTACTATGTGCTGGACGCTGGGATGGGGAGCTGAGGAAGCTGGTTCTCAGCTTTGGGAAGGAGAAGCCAGTTATGAGAGCGCCAGTGGAACTCAGCGAGAATGATGAGGTCAAGAGGGGCTGCGCAGGGCCTCTGGATGTGGGCACCCTGCACAGGAACCAGGCATGTTCCCGGCTCCCAGCAAGCATGGTGGCACTCCCGGGGGCTGCGTCCTGGCTAGGCTGGACTGGGGCTCAGACATTTATATTTGGGGAGCTCCAGACAATTCTCATCATCAGGGAAACTTGGGGTCCATGAGGCACTGTGGTCCCCACTGCCACCAGAGGTCCTGCTAGATGGCTCTGACCAAGTTATCAATAGTTGCATCTGAAGAAGGTCTCCCAGAGAAAGTGTAAGAGGAGAGTCAACCACGCAGCTCTGACACAAGGACGCCTGGAGCCTGCAGCAGAGAAGAGAAAACCTGGTAGCCGCTGAGGCACCCTCTTCTCTCCAGACCACCAGCCCTGGGCCTCCTTCACCCCATCTCGGGGGTGGGTCAGCAAGGTGTCCAAGAGCTTCCCAGCTGGCCTATACTACAGCCTGCTCGCAGGTGAGGGGAGGGTGTGGAGGGCCTGCAGAAAGGATGAAGACTTCCGCTCGGGCAACTGGATTCCAGCTTGTACAGTGTCCGCCATGACTGCGAGGCCTGCAGGAGGGAGGCCCAGAGTTCAGCCCCAGCAACTGCTCTAGAGCGAGCTCCTGCCCAGACCCCTAAAGAGGCGGGGAGCATGACAGTAGCAAAGAGAAAAGGAAAATACCGAAACCTGAATCGGGTCTGGCTGCTTCACTTCTTAATTATAAACATGCACTTTAATAATTATAACATGCATGTGTTCTATAGCCAGGCTTACTAATACTTTTATTTTATGCATTTTTGCTTCAAAGCCTCTTATTAAGAAAGACTTTCATGTGCCAAGGTCGACGTTACTTTATCTTACACTGAAATACTTTTAGAACTCCTTTTCTGTAGTTCAGTTTTCAATAAACTTATCTGGAATTTATTGATGTATATGGTGTGAGGTAGGGATGTAATCTTTCCTAAGAGTAGCCAGCTTCCCAAGCACTTTCTATTATATCCCTGCTGGCTGGGAAGCCCCTTCTTTTTGGGCCCAGCTGGCACATGTGAATGGCTCTTTCTGAGCTTTCTGCTTTTTCCATTGAGAGATTATTTTTTTCTTTTTCTTTTCTAGTGCTGGGGCTGGAAACCAGGGCCTCATTTGTGCTAAGGACGTGCTTTACCATTGAACTGCACCCCAGCCCCTGGGCTCTGTGTCTACACTACTGCTCACTGTTGTGAATACTGATTTTGTGCTTTCAGATCTGGTTGGGCAAGTTTTAAAATGAAAAAAAAAAACAACTCCTTGCTTTCTATTTTAAAATTGCTTGTAATTTACACTTCCATGTGAATTTTAGAATCACTTTGTCAAGCTCTGTGCAAAATCTTTTTTTTCTGTGACATTTTTGGGATTTTTGACTGGATTTGCATTGGCTGTGTAGGTTATTTTGGGGAATTCGCACGCTCACCCTGAGGAGTCTTCCCCTCATTTAACACGGCTCCATTCTCAAGCTTCTCGGGCCCCCTTGCCTATCTTTCAGCATACGGCTTTCTCCATGTGCTATTCTTAGGCTTGTGCTGTAAGTACATCTTTTGGGGGGATTTTGAGCATGGCCTCTTTTTGTATTTTAACATTTACTTGGTACACAGGAGAGCTTTGGGTTTTTGCACAGGAGCGCATGTCAGCTACAGTGCTGGACTCCTATTGATTCCCCATTTGTCAGACCATTAACTCAAACACTTTTGAAAAATGACATATAATTGAGAATCCCCCCAAAAAACTGATAAGGCGTTAAGCAGGCCTGTTGTACTGCCTGACGCTGTCACCGTTTGGTTGAAGAATGGGCCACTACTGCTGGCCTGGGATGCAGCCAACACAACGTGAGAGGAAGCATCCTGGAGCCTCCCCCAACCTGGCTCCCCCTGGGGAGAACCAGGAACCTCAGCACCTGACAGGCGAGGACCCCTGCCCAATCCCCAGTCACAAAGGTGAGGGAAGGGAGCCACGAGAGCCATGTCCCTCCCCAGCTGTCCAGCAGGAAAGGGCGCCAGGCCTGCCCAGCCTCTTCAACTTGCAGACATGACGCCAGTTTGCCTCACCAACTGGTCTCCATCACAGGTACAAGCTGTCCTCCAGAACATTCTGCTCAAAGAAAGCCTTTTTTCTTTTTTCTTTGTCCTCCAAGTCAACATGGGCTGACCTTCCTCTAAGCATCACTCCATGGTTATGTCCACAGCTGCCTGTTGTCTCCTCCAGTTTCCCCGTGCAGACTGGACACCCCTTGCCATGGTTGCTTTTAGATACACCTTGAGACAATTTCACCATTTTCCACACCATGTGTCCCCTGTTCCCAACAGCCCCTTCTCCAGGAGACATCTCCTCCAAGGGACATCTCCTCTAGGGAATAGCACCTCCGAGGACATCTCCTCCAGGGACAGCTCCTTCAGGGACATCTCCTCCACAGATATGTCCAGGAAACATCTCCTCCAGGGGATATTTCCTCCAGGTGACATTCCCTCTAGGGACATTGCCTCCAGGTGACATTCCCTTCAGGGGACATCTCCAGATGACATCTCTAGGGGACATCTCCTCCAGGTGATATCTCCTCTAGGGGATATCCCTCTAGGGACATCTTCTCCAGGGAACATCCTCTCCAGGGGACGTTACCTCTAGGGGACATCACCTCTGGTATCCACCTGGGGTCATTCCACCTGACACACTGCATGCTGCACCTTCCACTACATTCTGGCTCTCTGGTCCTTGGTCTTCATGTTGCTCAGTTCCCACTCACTACCTCGAGGCTCTTGAGCCAGGCGTCCTGGGAAGTGGCGAGAGGGTGACCTGGGCTCACAGTCCTGGAAGTTCAGGTTCAAGACTGGTTGGCCTCGTGGTTTGGGCCTCTGGTGAGGGCAGCCCATCGTGGCAGCCCTGCGTGTTACCAAGCCAGGAATCAGAGAGGGAGACAGGAAGGGACCAGGGTGCCATGGTCCCCTTCGAGGCATGCCCCCAGTGACCTATGGACCTCATAAGGCCACTCCTCTTGAAGGCCCATGACACCTCCCAATAGCGCCTCTCTGGGGAATAAGCCTTTACCTATGGACCTTGGGGGACACTACCCATATCAATCCATCACAGTCTTCAAACTGAGTCACTTCCTTAGGCTCCCATATCATTTTTAAAAGTGTTCCTTGACTTACAATAAGGCTGTGCTGTGGCCCTTCAGCTGAATGACATTCCCTTTGTTCCATTGGAGTCTTGGTAGGAAACAGGTGAGTGTACAGTGCTGGGCGGGTGGGAGAGGATGAATCTTCCCTCCAGTTTCCCACATGGCTCCGTCTCCAGTTGTCTCCCTGAGACATGCTGCCCGCTGTCCCACGGCCTCCTGCTGTCACATCTCCCTGGCCGTTCCTTGCTCTTCCTCATTCGTTTCCTGCGCCGCACCCTTCTCCCCTTCTGTTGCAGTCCAGGAGCCTCTTTCAGTACCAGCAACCAGAGCATGTGAGCCTTCATCTGCGGCTCTAGAGCCCTGGTGCTGGAGACATCTGGGTCCAGCTAGAGAGTGAAGGACGGATACAGTGTCAGTCCTGACAGGAGATAGGAATGAGCCGGTCCCTGTGTCAGCATCCAAACGAGCTCCTGTGTGCCCGCCTGGGGTGGCCTGCCTTGGCCTGCCCCACAGGGCCGAGTCAGGGAGCAGCCTGTGGGGCAGGCCTGGCCCGCCTGTCTCTGCACCACGCTCCCTAGAGGCACCTCCCTCGGGACAAGTCCATGGCTCACGATGGGAATCGGTGTTGGGTGAATTTTGGAACACACGTCCTCAGGATGGCCAGCTTGGACTCTGCTGTAACGCCTGTCGCCATGGCTGCCATGTGTTCAGTCATCGAGAGGCAGAAGGGGACAGGTCGCTGGGGGGTCCTTAGGTGGGCACTGAGAGGAGGAGTAGGCCGCTCAGGAGTCTTCCCTGCGATGGCTTTCTGCCCCCTCCAGTTATCCCAACCCCCTGGAGATGCCCAGTGGATCAGAAGGAGGTAGAGACCCCATATGTTTAGGGGGCTCACACTCACCTGCTTATGTCGGCTGATAAACCGCGATGCGTCTTAGCTGACTTTGAGAATCCAAATCCTTTTCAGATATTCTTTCTCTCAGACTTCCTTGCCTCACCGGTTGGTTGGGCATGACATAGCTACGCCCAAAAGGACGTAAGCAGGGACTGCCAGAAGACTTCTGGCTTTCCCCTCCTAACAAAAAATATAGAAGCAAGAGGAGAGTTCCTTGCTGCGTCTCTTCTCCCTCTGTTCTGCTTGGAAGGGCGATATGATTCTAGCACCAGCGGCAGCCACCTTGAGACTGTGCACTAGCACCAGCGGCAGCCACCTTGAGACTGTGCACTAGCACCAGCGGCAGCCACCTTGAGACTGTGCACTAGCACCAGCGGCAGCCACCTTGAGACTGTGCACTAGCACCAGCGGCAGCCACCTTGAGACTGTGCACTAGCACCAGCGGCAGCCACCTTGAGACT
>PVJS01011195.1:0-46267 GCA_004027185.1 Glis glis | reverse complement strand
TCTCTCTCTCTCTCTCTCTCTCTCTCTCTCTCCTTAGTGAGGCCCTCCGCAACTTCGTGAGACCCGGTTTCAAAATAAAGTATAAAAAAATAGGGCCGGGGGCGTAGTGCGGAGGTAGAACGCCCCTGCGTTCAATCCCCGGTACCACAAAAAAAAAAATTGTCCACTATATTCCCTTATTCTTTCAATATATGTAGAGTAGGTAATGATATTCTCCATTTCCTTATATTGATAAATTATGTCTCCTCTCTTTTTTATCAGTCTTAGTAGACATGCCAATATTATTTATCTTTTCAAAGAATAATCATTTTTTGTTTAATTTTTCCCTATTATTTTGTTTCATTGATTTTTCTGCTCTTATCTATCTTTATGTGTGTTCATTTCTTGAATTTGGAGAAAATTTTAAAGTCTTTTTCTAGCTCTATTGAAATACTCAACAAATAAAAACTATATATATTTAAGGTATAGAAGTACATATACATTGTAAAAATCATGAGCATTACCAAGCTAATTACCATATCCATCACCTCACACGGTTACTTTCTGTGTATATGTGTGGGAAACATTTAAGATCTATTCTTTTAGCAAATTTCAGGTAAACATAATATTGTTGACCATAGTCACCCTGCTGTACATTAGCTCTCCAAAAAGTATTCATCTTGATTCCTGAAATTTTATATTCTTTGACCAATACCTCCCCATTTCCTCTAACCCCAGACTAATGGCAACCACTATTCTACTCTCTGCTTCCATGAGTTCAATCTCTTGTGATTCCATTTACATGCACTTAGCATACTGTCCTGGTTTACCTGTGTTGTCACAAATTACATGATTTCTTCCTTTGTGCAAAACCAAATAATATTCCTCTGTGTGTGTGTATATGTGTGTGTGTGTGTGTGTGTGTGTGTGTGTGTGTGTCTACACACCTTTCTTAATCTATTCATCTGTCAGTGGACACAGGTTGATTCCGTATCTTCACTATTGTTAATAATGCTGCAATATAATTCTATTTTTAATTTTCTGAGGAATCTCCATACTGTTTTCAATAATGGCTGAGCCAATCTATATTCCCACCAGCTTTGTACAAGGGTTCCCTTTTCTCCACATCCTCTTTAACACTTAGTGTCTTTTGGCTTTTTGATAGTAGCCATTCTAACAGATGTGAAATGATAACTTCATGTAGTATCGATCATATTCCCTTGATGATTGCTGAGGCTGAGCATTTTTTCACATACCTGTTGGCCATTGGTAGGTCTGATTATGAGAAATGCCTATTCAGGTTTTTTCCCCATCTTTTAATTGTTTTCTTGCCATTGAGTTGTTTCCTTTCCTTACATCTTTTAGATATTGACCCATTATCCAATATATGGTTTGTAAATATTCTCTCCCATTCTGTAGATTGTCTCTTCACCCATTGATTAGTTCTGTGCAAAAGATTTTCAGTTTCTTGCAATCCCATTTGTCTATTTTTTCTTTTGTTGCTCATGCTTTTGGGATATTTTTTAAAACTATTGCCTAGACCAATGTAAAGAAGCTCTCCTCCACCCATGTTTTATTGAAGTAATTTCACAGTTTGAGGTCATATCTTCAAGCCTTTAATCTGTTTTGAGATGATTTTTGTGTACGGTATAAGGATCCATTCTCATTCCTCTGCATATAGATACCCAGTTTTCTCAACACCATTTACTGATGAGACTAAATTTTCCCCATTGTGTGTTCTTGACAACATTATTAAAGATCAGTTGGTCATATATTTTGAAATCAGACTGTGGTGCCTCCAGTTTTGATCTTTTTGCACAGGACTGTGTTGGCATTCTGTTTCTTTTGTGGTTTCATATGAATTGTAGAATTGTTTCTCCTATGTCTGTGAAAAATGCCACTGTAATTTTGACAGAGATTGCATTGAAACTATAGATTTGTTGATATATATATCAACAATAGTAAACCCTCCAGTCCATGAATATGGGATATCTTTTCATGTATTTCTGACTTCCTTAATTTCTTTCTTCAGTTTTTTTTACTCCCAGTATAGCTTTCCTTATACAATCTTCACAAGTTACAGTAAATGTCAAAGAAAATACTGAAATGACATTGTATATATTTATACTTAAAACTGAATTTAGACCTACACAAAATGAATTTATACAGAGTTAAATATTTTGGAAAATTTTCTCTGCCAGAATCATCATCACAGATGTATTAAATCTTATATTCCAAGTTATTTATCAAAAATTTATCCAAATGTTATTATAACCTATAAAACACTCTCAACATTCCAGTAATATTATATTAGCAGAAAAAATCCTCTCCAAATTAAAAATTATCAAAAATTATTTGTGAGTTTTCATTTGTCAAGGAAAGAGTAAGCCAGAAAAATCTTACAGTTAATCAGAATCACATTAATAAAATGTTATTATCTATTGTATGATATAAAAATTTAACACTAAAATATTATATTTTTGCAAGGTGGCCATTATTACTCATGTATCATTATTACCTCTATCATATTGTATAAGTGATCCAATAGTTTCAAGGACGAGGCTTTATATTTTAGTACCTTTAATAGCATACATTTTCCTTTTGCACTGAGCTCCACAAATTATATAGATAACTCATAAGTTCTAGCAAAGCCCTGAGGCTGATTCCCATTGGCCTGGCTTGAGACACGTGTCCATATGGGAACCAATCACCATGGGTGGGGAATGACGTACTCTACTCAGCCACTGGTAGAAATAATGAGGGTCAAACTCACCCAGACCATCTGTATTTAGAGCACAGGAGGAATGGTGACCTAATGGGAAATGAGGGAGAAAAAAATAATGGACATTCAATACAATAAATTGCTTGAATATATTTTAAAGAATTTTAATAGGTTTATGATGACAGTTCACTAGGGATTCCTAACGTATTCGGAGGATGTGCTCATATTTGAAATTTGTTAGCACAAGCAAGCCTTCTTACCTCATAATCATTGGTACATTTTTTTTAAAGGCAAACTCATGGACCAAATGGACCATGAATCCGGCTGCCCTGACCTGTCCCTCATCCTCTCATGTGAGACTGTCTTACTAGGAGGTTAATTTGGCACTTTGTGCTAATAAACTTCTTTGTGGATTGCAAGAGGATTTTGCTTTTAACCCGGCAGTGTTCTCCAGTGCACAGTCATGTCCCGGCAGCCACTGTGGTTGAAAGTGGTGCAGTGTGCAAGCACTTATTCACTGTTCACAAGAAGGGGATTTTTTTTTTTAAGTAGTGGCTCTGCCCCCTTCTAGCCATGAGACTTGGGTCTCACTTTTCTCATCTGTAAATCTAGGTGTTTCCCTTCTAATTCCCTTCACAGGGCCGCTCTGGGGCTCAAAATATTGTAGCTATAAAGGGCTCTTCAAGCAGTCCTATTATTTTATGTCACTTGTGTGATTATTTTGTAATTCCTCACTGTTCCCAGAATCTAGACCCTTTTGCAATCTCCCTTTCAAATCTACCCTTTCAAATCTAGACCCTTTTGCAATTTCCCTTTCAAATCTACCCTTTCAAATCTAGACCCTTTTGCAATTTCCCTTTCAAATCTACCCTTCCAAATCTCTTTCCTCTTAGAACTTTGGTTCTAAGAGGAAAGAGCCATTCCAGAACATCTTATTCCCATGTGAATACCCCCATCCCCCAACATTGGCCTGACCATGGCGGGCGCCTTCACATCCTGAAGCATGCCTCAGTCTGCCCGATGGCACGCCTGTTTTCTGTGCTATTACTCTTTCCTCTGAGAAAGTGCTTGATTTTCTACCTGTGCTGAGGCATTTAGACTTGAACCTCTCTGTGGTCCAGCACTGCCTCTAGACTCTGGGCCCCCGGTATGAAAGGAAGCCAATCTCAGGAGTCCTTGGGTTTAGCACTGGGTCATCTTTCCAGGATCTCACGCTGGCCCATTCTCATGTCTGCAGGTCACCACCATGGTTCAACCATAACACAGGTGCTTCTGTCCTTCGCTCCCACTTTCTTAGTGACCCTCTCCTAATCCCAGCCACTCTGCCAGTTATCTGGTCCCCCACAGTCCTCCCTGGACCCTCTGTCCCCTGCTGGTCTCCAGTTGTTTGGCCTTCACTACCTGATCCCCACAGGGAAAGTCACTAGCTTCCAGCCTCATGCCTCCTCAAACCGGCATCTGATTTTGTTTTTATCATACATTGTAGAGCACCTACTATGTGCTCAACAGTCAGCATTCTCACTGCTAAAACCCCAAACACTTGACGACCACAACTTAGAGAGGGGAAGATTTATTTTCACCCAATTCTGGAGATTTCAGAGGTTTCAGTCCATGTTAGGCTGGGACACATCTGTAGAACTCAGCATGGTGGTGGGAAGCAGAGAAAAAAAATAATGGATATGCTTGAATAAAATATATTCAAGCAATTTATTGTATTGGATATCCATTATTTTTTTTCTACCTACTTCCTCCAGCCACACCGTATCTTCCTACCTTACCACCCAATGAATCCATTAATCCATCAATAGATTTATCCATTGATGAGATTAGAACCCTCATGATTCAATTATATCACCTCTGAACATTTTTGTCAGTACATGGGCTAGCTCTTTCAGGGGACATTTTAAACCATGACAGATGGATTCCTTGCTCCCAAGGAACTCACAGTCCAGGAGGGAGAGACAGACAAAGACCAGGTTAAAAAAAAAAAAGAATAATTACAAATATAGTACATCCTTTTAGGAAAACAGCAGGATGCTGGGATAGAGATCAATGGGGATGAGGGAAGCCAAGGCTATTCCCTCTCTAAAGAGATGCTATTAACACCAAGATCTGAGGGATGAGAGGGTGCCAGTCCTGTAAAAAGCAGGGACAAATGTTTTAGGAGATGGAACAGTATGTGCAGAGGTTGTAAAGAGGGCCCTCACAGAGAGGCACTAACAGGCCTGGCCCAGGGAGTGGAGGGGAGCTGAAACCCAGCCGGGATCTGCTCTCCAGCCGGCTTGCCATAGTCGGAGGGAGAAAGGCTTCTCACATCTCACAAGGGTGCCATGTAGTCTTGCAGCAACCCAAGCCTTAGGGCAGAATGAGACGGCTCTCAGTCCTGTTCTCTCAGTCTTTGGACCACAGCCTGGGTCCTGGGATCCTGCACTGAGCTTCCAGATGCACATTTTCACATCTCTGCCCATTCTTAGAAGCCTAGGCTATGTTTGGTCTTATCCATCCAATGGTAATGACTCAGATTTACATAGCATTTTACATTTGCTTCAAATCTCATTTGATCTTCCAGTATCTGTTAGGTAGCTAAGGAAGGCATTTGTAAAATTAATTAGAATATAATTTACATACAATAAAACGAATAGATTTTGTGTTTGGTTAGATTTATTTCTAAAATTGCATAGCCACCTAACACCTAAATTAATATAAAAAAGTTTTCAACATGCCTGAAAGTTTTCTTGGGCCACTGTCCAAATATGCCACCATTCCAGTCCTTGAACAACTGCTGTTTTAATTTTTATCACAACTGATCAATTGTGCTAGTTCTTGGTTGCCCTTCATGAAAATGTAGCCATGAGTAAATAGTCTATCATGTCTGGCTTCTTTTATCCAATCTGATGTTTCTGAGGTTCATTCATTCACATTGTTGTATCCATAGTCCATTCCTTTTTATTGTTGAGTAATAGTCCACAGAAGGAATATACCACAATTTGTTGATCTATTATTCTATTGATGATAGTTGGACAATTTCCAAATTGATTATTTTCACTAAAGCTGTTATAGAATTCTTATACATTCCTTTTGCAGTCATTAACTTTCCTTTCTTTGGGGTAAAACCCAATAGAAGTGCTGAGTCATAAGGTACATTATATTTAACTTTATAAGAAATTGCAAAACAGTTCTGCAAGGTTATACCAGTTGATATCCCCATCAGCACCAGGTGTCCCACAGCCTCACCAACACCTGACTTTAGCCATTCTAGTGAGTGTGAACTGTAATCTCATTGTGGTTGTATTTTGCAATTCTCTGTTGAAAAAAACCATGTTAAGCACATTTTCATATGTTTTTTGGCCAACCGTCTATCTTCTCTTGTGATTGGTTTATTCAAGCCTTTTACAAGGTGGCTATTATTAATTCCATCTTACAGGTTAAGAAAATTAAGACTCAGGTCAAGTAACTTGCCAAAGACTCAACAGCAAATAAGTAGCAAGCCTGAGTCTTTTATTCAGATCTCCTGACTGACTCATGCTTCATTTCCAGTAACCTGGAATTTTTTTTTCTACAATGGTTTCCCGGGGCAGGCTGCCTTCCTCCATAACATTCCACAACACCCTGAACTTCAAGGTAGAGAAAGGCATAGATCTAGAGAAAAGAAAAGAGGAAGAGTTTAAGTTAACTGAAAGCAATGGTGATTTTTTTTCAGATAGACCTTGAAACCATTTCACTCTAGTAGTGGGGGCCTCATGAGATATCTAATGCTCTCAGGCACGGATCTATTCTTGCTTTCAACTTCTCAGTGCTGCAACGTTCAAAACAAATTCGCGTTCACTGGGCTCATGGAACTCTCTCCAGACTATTTAGTTTTAATGCGATCAGTTAAAATGGCCATAATTCCTCCTATCCATATGCCACATTTGCGCTAAGTTAATATTTGGTTGATGAAGTGTAAATGCTCCTGAGTACTTGATTTTCTCACTAATGTATCTGGGGGAGATGGTGAATATGTTAATGTGTAGTGTGGTTCTTTCTTTGCTTTGAGAAGTAAATGCATTTTGGAATTGCAAATGTCATAGAAAATCTCTACTTTTTCTTGACGCTAAAGGCAGAGTGCTCAAGGATCAATAAGAATGAAGGACCAACTCTGCTTGTATTTGACAAACTGAGTTTGAGCATCAAGGGTCCTGTGAATAGGTGCAACACTGTGACTTCTCTTTCAAACCAAGAGGGACAGCCGGGCGTGGTGGTGCACGCTTGTAATCCCAGTACTTTGGGAGGCGGAGACCGGAGGATCCGGGTTCGCAGCCAGCCTCAGCTCTCTCTCTCTCTCTCTCTCTCTCTCTCTCTTCCTGTCTCTCTCTCTCTCTCTCTCTCTCTCTCTCTCTCTCTCTCTACTTAGTGAGGCCCTCCACAACTTCGTGAGACCCGGTTTCAAAATAAAGTATAAAAAATAGGGCCGGGGGTGTATCGCAGAGGTAGAACACCCCTGGGTTCAATCCCCGGAACCGAAAAAAAAAAAACCAAGAGGGACTTCCCCAGCTGGAGTGACGGCTCAGAGGGAAGGTACCTGTTGCTGTTCTTTTAAATCTCTCTGAGCAAAATCTTGGATTTTCCCTCCAAATAATGAATGAAGTGAACAAGCCATTGAGCCTCTAATTCCATTCAATGCTTTGCTCTCTGGCGAGATGCATCTGCTAGGACTGAAAATGCAGAAGAGTTCCGTGGAGTACTTGGCATACGCAGCGCTCAAGAAAGCTCTGCTACAGGACCTTACAAAGTGGCCGGAGCACTCCATTCAGACCCTCCTGTGTCCACCCTCCTGGGAGTTCAGAGTCTAAGACAGAATGAAGAAAAGGACGTGGGACAGGAGTCTGAAGACAGAAGATCTAGGCCAGCAATCCAAGAGCCGTGCCAACATCTGGGAGGCAAGGCCGGAATAACAGAGATGAGACCCCAATTTAACCTGAGACATCCTTAAAGTACAATGACAACATCTGTAGTTTTTTTTCTTCTTCCCTTCTGTTTTTCTCTCTTCACCAACTCATCAATCAAGTGCTTTTTGCTGCTGCTGCACGCTTTAAGTCGGATGCTCCTGACATTTGTACAACAAACTTCATCTGGCATTTTTCTAGGAACAAGGAAGAAGATTTTCCTTTCAGCAGAGAGTAATTTAATGGGCAAAGTGGCATTTACAGTCCAATGTTCAACTGATAAGGTGGGCAGCCTTCATAATCGCTGGTCCTATCGCACAGCTATGGGTCTTCATTACTATGTTTGAGTGTGCTAATGCAACTAACTTCCTTGCTTCTCCTTGACCTTAGTATTCTGAATTCTCACCATGATGAATTGCAGAGGATTCTCCCTTCCATACTGAGATTTCATGCCATGAAGTTATGGAGATAAACCAAGGAGGTTTTTCTATCTGTTGAATGGATGAGATCTTTCTTGTGTAGTAGGAAGGTGAGCGCCTTGGCAAGAGACTGGACCACGAGCCAGCCGTCATCTAAGGAACACTTGGTCTATGCAGCAGATGGGGTGGAGGGCTTGAAAGAGAAGGAAGGCTCTTGAAAGATTGATTTATTTGGCAGCTCACTGAGGGGAAGAGGACCCTGTCTGAAATTTAGTCTTAGGGGCCTATAATTCAATATAAGGCTGGGCTTTAATGCTAAACAGAAATATTTCTGGAAAAGTTTACAAAAACCCATTTTGATTGGCCCTCAGGAGGAAAAATAGATAAATGAAGGTGATAAAAGGAGAGTTTTCTCCATGGTTTGACAGACACCAAAAACTACAGAGATTCCTCATGCAAATCGACATTCACATGGAGTCCCGCTGGGATAATCAATGGAGCACATGCTCCCGTGCTTTGTAGTAAACACATGAAAAGTAGCCGCCCCACCAATAAAACATCTTGTTGGGTTTATCCAAGAAAGCCTGAGTAGATACAGGGTTCTATTAATGCATAACTGTCAATATTAAGTTTGGGGTTTTTTTTCAAAGCAAACATTTCTGATAAAGAAGACATGTTTAAAGTAGATTTCAGTGCACACTGGGGAAAGAGAGGTCACATATGTTGATGCCAAAGTATTGGAACTTATCAATACAATCCAAGAGTAGTATTTCTAAAGCATGGTGTGTTTGTGGCAAAATGACCTTGGTTCTAAGTGTGCTGTTAGCATCTTGATTTCATGGCATGTGAGCACTGGAAGTCGCCTTCAGATCATCTCGTTTGATCTCTTGTCTTAATAGAGAAGAAAATTGAATGTGCTTAAAGCATGTTTTTTTTAATTTTTAAAAATTTTAAAAAAATTTTTAAAAAAAAGCCAAGAGAATCTTCAAGAAGTCTCTGGTTCCTATCAAGAGACACCGAGACACCTGAGACAAATCCACCTTCTTAGACCCTTCTGCAGAAAAGAAAACCCAGCCTGCCTTCATCTTTGACTCTTAGGGAAGGTGTAGATCCCACCCATGGAGTTCTAGCTTGCTGGCTGGACTGCTGCTTGTGTAGAGGTTAGGAAAGGCCGCGGAGACCTCTTGTGAAATGTTTGCTTGGAAGGACAGAATCCAAACTTCCACTCCTTGCTTGGTGATTTTTTTTTAAAGAATATGACAGACTGGAGCAACAGGAGGGGAGAAACTCCCACCAGAGCCACGAATCAGTCCATCAGAAGACCCTGCCCCTTCTCCCTGCTTTCCTGTTGTTATTGTTGTTTCTCATGTGGGCCAAAGGGTGTCAGGTGGATCACCAGGGCTGGGGAGGAGGCTGAGTATGTGGTGCGCCAGATGACAACAGTTTCCTTCCTGGTGTGCCCCTGAATGGTCAGCATGGTCCACACACAATCAGACAATCCACAGCTGCTCCATTGCTGTTTACGTCTTCACCACACCCGTGATATTCAGCCGGGTAATTCATTTCCCCAGCATGGCAATCTCTCCTGATATGCCTAATAGGTTTAATGTAATTTTGTAAGCTTTTTTTTTTATGCAGTACCGGGGATTGAACGCAGGGGTGTTCTACCTCCACGCCACACCCCTGGCCCTATTTTTTATACTTTATTTTGAAACCGGGTCTCACGAAGTTGCGGAGGGCCTCACTAAGTACAGATTTTGTAAGCTTTTGAAGATGAGTGTCTCCCCTCATGCTTAACTTTGTCCTAAAACGGGAAACAATAGCTACCATTAAAAAACAGCGTTGCCGTGTTCTGCTTCTTAGTGCAGATTGGGTCTGCAAACCACAAAGGCAGGAAATATTATTGACTGGAATAATACACTCTGTGTGGGTCACTCAATGTACCTGGTAACTGCTTTAGTGCCCGCCTCTACGTTTAACCTTCGTATGACCAGGGTATTCTACAAAATAAGGTGGCCTTGCCAAGAGGTAAAATTAGCTAATTCTCAGCTCTGGGGGTGAGGTGGGCTTTGGTATGCTGTGCCCACAATCACAAATACTACCTGTGTGAAATAAGAAATGTGACCCGTGTGTTGCATCCAACACCCAAGCTGCAAGTTTTCTTTAAACTGGATAAAAATATAAGATGCATTCCTTTGAGTTCCCTTTACGTCCATTCAATTAAGAAGGTGTGTATTGAAAATCATCTTCCATATACAGGGCCCCACTCCAGGAGCTGAGCCCTACCCTAATGGAGATTTCAATGCAGTGGAGAAAGTACATAGAGCCCCAACTAACTAAGAAAAGTAGGCTGGGCTAAGAGTTGCTGATAAAGTTACACGTACCACAGTGAGAGAGGAGAAAGTCGCTCTTTCCATTTGGGGACATAAAAGAGAAGTGAATATGTTGTCACGAGGCCCCCTTCCTTAGTCCATCAGCCAATTTGAATTCTTTTAAGAGAATCTGGTCTCCTGAGAATCTAACTTGAGTCAACTTGTTAGTTCTGAGAGTTGGGACTCATCTGATTTCTGAGTGCCTCTCGGTCATCATTGATAATGATCACTTCCAAGTACCCCAAGTGGAATGGAGAAGGTAACAAAGACAGGTCTGAGAATCCTTCAGCTGATTCTTTTATCCTTTTATCTACCCCAGCACCTATTTTCTTTGACTTTGTAAAAAAAAAAATACATTCTAGTAGAACTTTTCAGCAGCTAGGAAATAGAGACTAATTCTGTGCTAAAACTTTGAACAACAGATATTTTTGACATTATTTTTTTCTTATAAAAACAATGGAGATGGAGGAGGAAGAAAACATAGACAGAGGAGGAGGGGAGGGATCTTCCTAGCATTCAGCAACCTCGTTTATCCTTCAGTATCTTGACTCAGCAACTTGACCACTTTGACTTGCCCCTTGGGCTTGTGTTCATGCCTCCTGGTGATACTCCTGGGGCCTGATGGGGAGGTATGTGCAGACACAGGGTTTCGGAGAAGTTGAAACCACGCAACCTGCTACTTGCTTTATTATCATAATCTGAGCAAACTTCCTCTAACTTATGAATTATCAACTCTTGGGTCATTAACCATTTCATTTTAAAATCATTTGAGAATTCTGCAGGACATTCTTCAGTGAAGTCACAAAAATCATCTTTGGCTTGGCATCAACAACAAAAGGCGTCCCCTGGGGGAAAGGCCAAAATGAGTGAGTAGTGCCTCCGCGAGGGACGAGTCCTCTAGCACAACCCCACTACGGTCCCAATCTCACCAAGTAGAGGCATGACTGAGATGCAGTCGGCAACCCCATTATTGCGCACACTCTTCTTTATGACCAAATCCAGCACATCAGAAAACATAGATGGCCTTGGGGATGGTGTAGAGTAACCTGTGCTGACTCCTCTTGGAGAGATTTAGGTGAATACTGCCACCTATTGATAGGTGAAATATATGCTACAGATTCCCGCTCCAACCTGACATTGTGCTAAGGCTTATCAGAGTACATCTAATTACTCGGTACGCCAAAAGATCTTAAGAGCTCTAAATTCATAATTCTTAATACAACTGTGACGAAAAAGCAAGCTTGTTGCACTCATTTAAAACAACTCACAAAATGTACTTGCAGTAACAGGCAAAGAGGTAAGGTAGGAATACCATGAGCTTTGCAGCCAGAGACGTGGGTTTGAGTCTCTGTTCAGCCCCTAAGTGCATATAAACAAGGTAATTAATCTCTTTGAACCTTAGTTTCCCCATCAGTAAAAAGTGGATAATCCTACTTTGTAAGGTGTGAGAATCCAGTGATACGGCTACAGGGCACACAGAAGGTGTTTGATCCGTGGCAGCGTTTACTATTATTTTTCCACTGAGCTGTTAAAAGCAGCCGTTCGGGACGTGATGGTTGGGAATACAACACACCGCATCAGGTATCAGACCCGTGAACCCTTCCACATGGGTCAGCGATCCTTCGGCAATGCTCCTTGTCTGCTAGACTATCTCTGACATCCAAAATTAGGACAGTGCGAACATAAATATTGGAACTTTAAGTGTGCCAATTGAGAAAATGAGGATAAATGGGCTTCATTACCAAACGTCTCCTGACTGCCCTGGAGGATATATGGAGTTGAGTCGATAAAGAATTATGATAAAACGTTGGAGCTGTGTATAAATGGGGCTTTGTGACCTGCTGGACAGGGTTGAGACCAGAGCCAGACCTAGGAGGCTCACATTCCTCCCTCGGCATGGCGGGGGGATCCCGGGCTCCTACAGACAATAGGGGATTCATAGCCCGGGACTCTAATGATGACTGAAAGGAGGGTGGCAGGCAGAACAAGAAGACTTTTCAGAAGCACGGACTCTGATTATCACTTCGGTGCTCCAGCCAGCGAGGGGCGGCCGCGAGGAGGGCCGAAGCCGAAGCCGTTCTTGGAAAGCTTTCAGTGGCGCGTTTGTAACCTCCTTAAGAGAATCCCTTTTCTCAAAAATGCAACCCTGGAAAATCTCCCGTGATTAGTTCAGATAAACACTCTGTCATCGACTCTCACAAGAAGGAACGTGGACTGTCCCTCGGAGGAGTCATTTCCCAATGCCATGTGTCTGGACTTCCAAGACTTAGGGAAAAATTCCAAAAAAGAACGTTCCTCGGGATATTTTTGGGACTGTCGCTTTTAATCTGAAAGGTCAACTGGGCCTAAAACAAAATAATCAAGAAATAACATGCCTATGAACAGCCTGCACCTTTTGAAAAGGTCGGCTTCAGATTGAATAGCCAATGCCCTCCCAACCCCTTTCTTTTTTTTCTTTCGGGCTTAGAAATGGAGAGGGAGGAGGAGGAAGAGTGTCACATTCATTACTAACAACTTCACACATAATAAGCATGTTCAGATACACCCTGCGGTGTTAGTTTTCTTTTCCTTTTTTTTGTCTCCCTTTTTATCTGCTTTCAATAAATAGCACATTTTATTTTTGAAAAAAGAATCGGAGCTGTTACTGAGCAGCCGCGCCCTGAGGAAGGTCAAGAGATTAGAGGACGGAAGTAGGCTGGCCAGACTCTTTGCTGACCACAGTAAGGAACCGCCACTTTCTTCTCATAATTTAATTTTGAGGTCCTAATGAAAAGGCACTCCCTAAAAAAAAAAAGTACATAGAAAATGACCATCAAAAAGTGATCAATTTAAATTTACATCTACAAACCACATGTAACTAATTGCAGGGCAGACGTGTTTGCAATGATATATGGATATTCTCAAAACATGGGCAGGATTTTGTAGGGGAGAGTGGACGTGATTGGCTTCTGATCACAGTGGGCTTTGGTGTAATTTCACAAGTATTCCGAAATTCTAAATGTTGCTTATCACAAGTCGAAGGGCAGTATACTAAAAGGAACCCTTGGATTTAACTGCTCTAACTCCCTTGTCTTACAAGTAGGAAAACTGAAACCTAATGATAAAAAAAATAACTTGCCCAAGCTCACATAGCTGGCGAAGAGCAGCTCCAGAACCCAAGCGCAAACTCCCCATCCCCAATCCCGAGTTATTCCCAATGAGCCAGACAACTCCAATGGGAGACTGAAAACCTCACATCGAATGAGAAAGTCCCCCTTCCAGGTCTGCACCTATGTCCCCTGCAGATGACCCTGCATGTCACTCAAGGCAGTCCATTGTCATATTTGGGACTGACCTCTTCAAAGTAGTCTAAGGCACACTAAATGTGGGCCCGAGGACTCAGCTTCCTCTATCCATCAAGTCCCAAGTTTTCAACTCTGCAAGTATTTCAAAGAAATTGACACAGGTGGTTGCACACGCTTGTAATCCCAGACAGGAGGATTGAAGGTTCAAGGACAGCCTTAGCAAGTAGTGAGACTCTCATCAACCTTGTGAGACTCTGTTTCAAACTAAAAATAAAATAGGGCTAAAGGTGTGGCTTGGAGGTAGAATGCCCCTGGGTTCAATCCCCAGTACCACAAAAAAATAAATAAAATAAAATGGATTGGGAATCATAATCTAGAACTTATTATATAGTTGTATATTACATAATTATATACTGTAAGTTTTTATAGGTATTCCACATCTGGGATGATGAGACAAAATGGGTTTAAAGAGTGCACAGACTATACCATAAATGCTCACCTACTTTTTGAGACACGCTCCATTAGGTCATCCCATGACTACTCCATCCAGTCCACTGGACCACTGGTCTTCCCCAACGGTCAGGAGTTCTGTGCCTCTACAAGCAACCTTGGTTCCCTTCCCTTCCTTCCAACCTGCAGGAGCCTTTGTCCCTCCACATCCAGGTGAAATGCAGCCTTCGCTGAGACTCTTCCCTAAGCATCCCAGAAGGAAATAATAGCCGGGCGTGGTGGCGCACGCTTGTAATCCCAGTACTTGGGAGGCTGAGACTGGAGGATCTGGGTTCGCGGCCAGCCTCCGCTACTTAGTGAGTCCCTCCGCAACTTAGTGAGACCCTGTTTCAAAATAAAGAACAAAAAATAGGGCTGAGGGTGTAGCCTGGAGGTAGAATGCCCCTGGGTTCAATCCCCAGTACCGCAAAAAAAAAAGTAGAAGGAAAAAATAATCCTTTTATGTTCCCTTAGCAAAGTACTCAGACTTTTTATAAATGGCACTTACTTAATGCTACCTGGTAATGTAATCAGTTATATCTCTCTTATTAAACAGATCTTTTTTATCTTTGAAAAGATGCCTCATTTCTTTTTGTACCCTACCCCACCATCTTGCTTCACCCAATACTTTGTATAAAATAAATGGCTTTTTCTTCACATTCATTGAGCATTTACTATCTGAAAGGTGCTAGGCCAGGAAGTATAAGGGTTGCAAGAGGAGGACACAAACTAAGATGTAATCCCTTTCTCCAAAGGAGCTTTTAATCTAATCAGTGAGACATGATCACAGGTAACTTACATGAGTGAAATACTTGTGGGGGTGGAATTGGGTGGAGGGGAAGTTCTGAGTATGGAACAAACACTTTCAGTGTTCCCAATGAGAACACAGGTATCATGATGAGGAAGGAGGGGTCACGATGGAGAGGACAAGGCTGCTTTTAGGTCCCAGGTCTGTGCTGTCGTCATTATGAAAGCCCTCTTTTGGTCTGGCTGATCTCATCCATCCTTCCCCCCAAACGGGAGTAAATCTTCCTCAAACAAGACTCTGATCATTTAACTGTCTGTTCAAATGTTTGCTGTTCAATGAATCAAGCATCAGATAATTGCAGGCTTATGCTAGGAGGTATGGAGAATACCAGTGTGTAGAGACAGACAAACTCCAGGAAACGGCTGGAGAACAAAGAGCAAGAACGTGCTGTAAAAATGCTAGAGTGGGGGGATGGAGCAAGGGTGTGATCTGTGAGGGTCACGATCCATCGAGGAGGACTATTTAGAGGAGGCAAGCCTTCAGCGAATGGACAGTTGGTGAGAAAAACTGCATGCACCAGAAGAACTATAAGTCTCCTTTTGATTCTGAGACCCGCATCATTCTTTGAGGTGGCTCATTTGTTCATTCAATAAATACCTGCTAAGCACTTCCACAAAACGTTAAATAATTACTGAATATCTTCTACGTGCCAACGACTCTGCTAGACACCGGAAATATAGTAGTGAACAAGAGACTTTGCATTTAAATTCCTACAATATAATAGAGATCAATGATGCTGCACAAGTAAGTGCAATAAAATGTGATGGAGATTATGAGGCGATAATGTCAGGTGCCAGACTCTCAGACCAGAGCAGGGAACCTAAGAGCCTACAAGCGAGGGAGATACCCCTGAGAGGTGATGTTTCAGCCAAGATGCCACGGCTGTCCGAGAGTCAGCCAGACAATGGGGACTGAGCATCCAGGCAGAAGAACATCTCACGTGATGGTCTGACATTAAGACACAGTCTACATGTCCAAGGAACTGAAACATATTCAAAAAGGATGCAGCACGGAGCACAAGTAGAAAGGTGGTAAGAAATTAGGCTACAGAGATAAGCAGTTTCCGAATCGTGAGAAATGTCTAAGGCACATCAAGGATTTTGTACTTCATTTTTAGGCTTTGCATAGCATGGATATATCTAACCTACTCGACATGGAATAAATGTCTGTTGAAGAATGGATTAAAAAATGAACGGACTGAGCGAATCCCCTTTGCAATGGACTTGGTGTTTTGAAGCCGACTTGAGTATAGATTGTGTATCTCTTATGCGTGGGACCAGAAGTATTTCAGATTTGGAAGTCTGGAACATTTACATATAAATAATGTGAGATCTTGGGATGGGGCCCAAATCTAAACACAAAGTTCCTTTATGGTTCACAGACACCTTATGCACATAGGCCAAAGATAATTTTTATACAGTACTTTTATTAATTTTATTCAAGAAACAAAGTTTCATGCTGTGGAATTTTCCACTTTGTGGTGTCATGTGGACCCTCAAAAAGCTTTGGATTTTGGCCTGGCAGAGTGGTGCACACCTGTACTCCCAGTATTTGGGAGGCAGCAACAGGAGAATCTCAGGTTGGAGGCCAGCCTCTGCAACTCAGCAAGATCCTCAGCAACTTAGTGAGACCCTGTTTCAAAATAAAACATTGGGCTGGAGGTGGAGCTCAGAGGTAGAACACCCCTGGGTTCAATCCTCAGTACCAAAAGAAAAAAGAAAAGAAAGAAAAAATTTTGGAGTTTGGAGCCTTTTGGATTTCAGATTTTCAGATTGGGGATGTTCAACCTGTACCTGTTCCAGGAAGTGGTAACATTGTGACAAGAGGCATCTCGGCTGTAGGTTTGCAGAGCAGACTAAACCCATGACCCCCAGAGACAGCCCCTGAGCTTAGCTGAGCTACTCAGTTCCCTGGCTTACCTCAGCAGAAGGAACAGAAGTCAATCAGCATTCCAGCCAAAGTTTTTCTTTTTTTTTTTTTTTTTGCGGTACGGGGAATTGAACCCAGGGGCATTTTACCTTCAAGCTACACCCCCGGCCCTATTGTTTATATTTTATTTTGAAATCGGGTCTCACGAAGTTGCAGAGGGCCTAAGTAGCTGAGGCTGGCCGCGAACCCGGATCCTCCGGTCTCCACCTCCCAAGTACTGGGATTACAAGCGTGCGCCACCACGCCTGGCCAGCCAAAGTTTTTCTAGACATTATGGTAAACCTTTTTACCTAGGAATCATTCAGGCTTAAGTTGCAAAGGGAATTGGTAGCCTGACCCTTCCTTAATCCTTGATGAAAACAATAGCTTTCTGAACCTCAAGGACATTAATATTCCAAAATTAGATTATTCACAGCAATGCTACAGGGACAAATAAGTCCGAGGAGAGAAAGAAAGAATAGATGTTGCACAGAGATTTTGTCCTTCTACTAAGAATGGAAAGAGTAAGACACTTGTGAAAAAGCTTCACCGGATTCTTCCTTTGGACACCGGGTTTTCTTTTCTTTTTTTTTTTTTTTTGTGGTACTGGAGACTGAACCCAGGGGCGTTTTACCTCCGAGCTATACCCCCAGCCCTATTTTTTATACTTTACTTTGAAACCGGGTCTCACGGAGTTGCAGAGGGCCTCGCTAAGTAGCTGAGGCTGGCCGTGAACCCGGATTCTCCGGTCTCCACCTCCCAAGTACTGGGATTACAAGCATGCGCCACCACGCCCAGCCCGGACACCGGGTTTTCTGAGTCACTGAGCCCTGCCTCAGACCCCAGCTCTAGAGCAGCTCTCTGCTGGAGCTGCCAGGGTGGGGGTCTCTAGAAAGGGGGAGATTTTTCAGGAATACTAGATGCCATTCCCAGGATTCTAAGTAATCACCAGGCCAAGGATTAACACTCCACCTTCTTGCTTATGACCAACAGACTTTCTCCCGATTTGCCACAAAATCACATTCAAAATGTAGGTGTTGATTTGGTTCCAGGTATACATAACAGACCAGACTCAGTGCCTCATAGAAGGGTCCAAAATTCTTTCTGAAGCCATCGCAGCAGCTAAGCATTCATTTGGCAGAGAGAGTGTCTGAATAGAGCTTTAGAAAAATCCTTAATGCTGTTGCTAGGGCCGTGTGTGTGTGTGTGTGTGTGTGTGTGTTTGTGTGTGTGTGTGTGTGTGTGTGTGTAGTATTTATATGTCTCTCAATCAGCAACACCTCCCTAGCATAATCAACCACTAGCAAAGCTCGTTTGACATCTTATTTTAGAGAGAGAAACATTAACATTTCCTACATATGTGACTTTCTAGGAAATCCATTTCGTGTGTTTCACTTACCACGTAAAGCATAACACTGTGGAAGGAGCCAGGTGCACCCATATGTGGCTGGCACGGAAGGAGCACACTAGAATCTTCCACCCGAGACAGAGCTTCTGGGTATCCAAAGTGCCTGCTGACTGCTTTCTCAGACCCGCTTCGACAAAAACCTGAGCCCAGGTCGAGCTGGAGTTGGAGCGTTCTCCGGGTGCCCCTCACCCCTGCTGGGAGCATACAAGGGACTGCACAGGTGCCCTAGGCTGAGATGTGGCTGCCACCTGTGTCCTCTGATGCCAGACAGCTCTGGGAGTAAGGGGCTGTCTGGCCTCAGAAGAACTAGAGTCACAAGTTACTGCATAGTCTCTTGGGTGCCAGATGATAACACTTCCCCGCCAGTGATGCGGCGCATAGCTAGCTGGCCGACTCGCTGGCCCTTTGCTTACCCTTGAGTGACAGTCAGTTCCGATTCAGTATTTTTTTTGCCCTGAAGCTTGTTGCTCTTACATGCCGTTCCGCATGATCATCACAGATACAATAGGCTAAGCACACACTGAAGTCATGGCATCCTTTCACTACATACGCGCGAGCTTGAGGAATCAAGCCTTCCCGGGGCTGCAGTCCCGGGAATACACCTAGACTCTGAGCCCTTCCCCTCTCTCCCTCTCACCCCAGGCATCTTTTATTTTGCATTAACAGTGGCTTCGTGATCGTGGACTTCGGCTCTCGCCTGTTAGTGATCCTGTTCGCATTTTCTTCTTTACACAGAATAGGAAGGAGGTTCGCTTGCTTTGCGCAGAGGCTGAGCCACAGGAGAAAGCAAAGCCAATGTGATTTGCTGAATGAAAGCACTGGACAATTACCAACAACTTGTTCCTCTGCCGCCTCGGGCAACCTAAGCTGGTGAGTGAAATTTATTCTTTCTTCACGTGAGCGTGGGGCTTCCTCCTCACTGATTATTTTGTAAATGTGTTTGTGTTGCTGAGGCTTAAATGATATATATATATATATATAAAATCTGCATCTTCCAAAGTTAGCTGCAGGCGGTCCATGCAACCCAGCTCGCTCAGTGGTCTGCAGTAGCTCATACACAGCCATGTGGAGCGAGAAGGATGGGGGTGGGGAAGCCCCCGCTTCTCATCACTGGGCATTTTCTTTGTAGCCAGCTTAGTCACATTAAGTGCTTGCATAACGGATGCTATGAAAAATAAGTTACCGTTTTCTTGTATGAAATCATTTCCCAGTCCGGTTCCTGAATACCTACAAAATACCTGTTGGATCAGGTAAAGATGGGCCCCAATCCTGCTGATAATCCCGAATAGGTACCAGGCGTACTGCTGATTTCAATCCAGCTTGCAGGCTGGGCACGCAGAGTATAAATGCCAACATTCTGTCTACCCTGGGCGAGTACGCCCTGAACTAACCTCTTGATTGTGAGGTTGGGGATACCTGCCAAAAGAACAGGAGGGGCGTGCATTCAAACTCGGGCTTGATCCACTGCTACTTTTGCATCTGCGTTCCTTAAGTCTCTTCTTTATGCCATGAAAATAGATGGTTGATAGGGTGTGCTGGGTCAAAGTGTAATATTCTAAGTGTCCTGTCGCCTGTGCTGGCGGTCGGCCCGGCCAGGCCACGGGGAGTATGCTAATCATCGAGTTTGCTTCTGTGCTGGGTTATCAAAATTCCCATACTCATTTGACTTCCTCGTTTCCTAACTAAGATGTAAGCCCACCTCTGCAGAGGGCAAGAGTGACTGGAGATATTGCCTTTCCTACCCTCCCTCATCCAGTCTCCTTAGTCTTTTGTTTGCCTGGCTACCACAAGGCTTTATGGCAGCATTAATCCATCTCTGGTGAGCTCAGAGTCCATATAAATGTCACATAGAGTTTAATGTCTTTGGTGCACTCTATCTGCCATATATCATGGGCTGTTCAGATGAAGTTGTGGCCTTGGGTGTTGACAAAGATGGATGATGTTAGAACAGTGAGCAGCATGATTCTCTAAATAAAAACCAAAGTTAGGAAATCTGAGAGATGGGTGAAGTTTTGCCTAGTAGAAAGGATCCCCAGACCACTCAATCACAAGAGAAGGGTCGCTCTCCCATGTGATTGGGCTATTTTACAAATGGTGGCGTTCTAACAGGAAGAAGACAGAACTGCCTACTGGTTAGGGGACTGGTGAGATGTCAGGACAGTAGGGAATTTTTGTTGGTTCTCAGACTTTGGAAAATCCCCTTGGCCTTCCCAGAGCTCCATTCCCCCATTCCTGGTTGTTTCAAAGGAGTCACACTAAGCACAGTTGATGTATTCATGTGATACTACTTTATGTTCTTTTGTTAAAGGGAGCATTAGCCGGGCGTGGTGGTGCACGCTTATAATCCCAGTACTTTGGGAGGCAGAGACCGGAGGATCCGGGTTCGCGGCCAGCCTCAGCTCTCTCGCTCTCTCTCCCCGTCTCTCTCTCTCTCTCTCTCCTTAGTGAGGCCCTCCGCAACTTCGTGAGACCCGGTTTCAAAATAAAGTATAAAAAATAGGGCCGGGGATGTAGTGCAGAGGTAGAACGCCCCTGGGTTCAATCCCCGGTACCGCAAAAAAAAAAAAAAAGGGAGCATTAGGTAATGAAGATCATTGTCCACACACTTGAAATCCAGAGGCCCTTCATCAGAGACCCTCAGAGGAGAGTGTATGTGAGGATGTGGGCTGTGCATGTCCCTCGTCTAAGGGTCTCAGAACACTCAGAAGGAAGCATGATCACACTCAGGGCGTGAGAGGGGAGCACAGTGACACTGGAAAGGAAACTCAAATTCAAATAAACAGCTCATGCAAATAAACACACATACAAGTATCTTTCCAGCAGTAGTTCAGGTGTGGGTAGAATCCACGTATAGGACTTAGGGCAACTTTCAGTTGTTCAAATTACCCCCATGCCCTTGCACATGGAATTAGCACGCGCACACACACACACACACACACACACAACTTTCACTTCTAGGATTAGGATACTTGAAATGTTGAAATTCTTTTCTTAGGGATTCAGCTACATATTGCTGTCTTTTGTAAAATGCAAACATTCTTACAAGGAACAACAAATTAAGCCACTGATATCTTATCATAAATGAATATATTGAGCCGGGCATGGTGGCGCACGCTTGTAATCCCAGTACTTTGGGAGGCGGAGACCGGAGGATCCGGCCAACCTCAGCGCGCATGCGCGCGCGATCGATCGATTGATCGATCGATCTATTTCTCTCTCTCTCCTCTCTCCTCTCTCTCTCTCTCTCTCTCTCTGTCTCTCTCTCTACCTAGCAAGGCCCTCCGCAACTTCGTGAGACCCAGTTTCAAAAATAAAGCATAAAAAAATAGGGCCGGGGGCGTAGTGCGGAGGTAGAACGCCCCTGCATTCAATCCCCTGTACCGCAAAAAAATTAATTAATTAATTAATTAATTAATTAACATATTCAAATTTTTCTACCTCAAGGGCACCCCAAATGATGTTGAATTATTATTATGTCAATTATTCTGCATTCTATTTGCTTCCTACTTGCCTCTAAGAGCTTCTTTTATAATTGTTATTTCACTCTTGATCAGAAAAGTAAACATTCTTTTGGACAAGCTATCTCCTTTCTGTGGAATACTTGGATTAGACAATATCATCTAGATTTTTTTAATAGGCCTTTGATGGAAAACCAAACTCGCTCTCCTTTCCTCTTTGAAACTCACATCTCCTCCTATATTTCTTCTTCTTTTTTAAAATTATTGATGGGAATGTTGTATTCACCCAGCCAGCCAACGAGGCTCACAGCACTTGTCCTCAGGTCTGCTGATCACTTTAGCCCCTCCATCCAATCACTAAACCAAGTTTGCTCCATTTAACTTCCTTCCTCTTTTGAATCTGTCCAGCCTTCTCCATCCCAGTTTTCCACAAGGTCCAGTTGAAGTCACTGACTCTCATGGGGTTTTTCAAGAGATTTGTACCTGGTTGTCCCCCACTGCTGGTCCCACATGCCTTCCCTTTCAAATAACCCTCTGGCTGCTACCAGAGTGATTCTTTAAAACTGCATATCTCAGCTTTCTGAAGTATTCATTTTTTCACTTTTAACTGACACATCATAGTTGTACATATTTACAGGGTACAGTGTGACATTTCCATACATGTATGAGATGTGCAATGACCAGATCAGGGTCATCGGCGTACCCATCACCCCAGGGTCTCTGGGGCTGCCCTGCTGGGCCCAGGTTCAAGTCTGTGATCCTCATCATGTGTGTGAGGCCTAGGATGGTTTTACTCTGTTACCTCTCCAGGTTTCTTTCCCAAGGTCCTGGCATGGGTGATGAAATGGACCACCCTGTGTGTCAGAGTTCAGGATGTCCATTCCCCAGTCCCCGGCACTGACCTGCCAACCACACCATGACCTTTCCCATCACTGGATCCTCACCTGTTCTACCTGGAATGCCCCCTTCTATCCTTGCTAGTCAACTCCTTATCTATCATCGAGACTCCTTCTCAGGCATCACCCTCTCTGACCCATTTCCCAACACCTCTTCTCCACTATCACCTCCATCACCCACAAAGTCAACCACTATCCTTCTGTGCTACTCGTATGCCTCGGGTCTTTTGAGAGAAGTGTTCAGAGGTTAGGAACTCAAATATAGACCCGTAATGCCTGTGTTTGAGCCCCAGATCTGCCTTTTAATAGTGCCTTGATTTCTTACTGTGTAAAATAGAGATAATAATACTCCTTCCTCCAAAAGACTGTTATGGGATTTAAGAAGTCGACACATGTAAAGGCACTGCAGTGGACTGAACGTGTGTGTCCCTGCAAGCTTCCTGTGTTGAAATGCTAACCCTCAAGTTGAGAGTAGTAGGAAGGGAGGTCCTTGGGCGGTGATTAGTTCATGAAGGTGGAGTCCTCCCCATTAAGGTCAATGCCCTTGTAAAAGAGACCCCAGAGCCAGCTGACTCCTTCCACAATGTGAGGGTACAACAGGAAGGCCCTGTCCATGGACCAGAAAGCAGCCCTTACCAGACACAGATTCCACAGGTACCTTGATCTTGGATTTCCTAACATCCAGAACAGTGAGAAATAAATTCCTGTTGTTTATAAATTACCTCATTCATGTTATTTCTAGCAGCCCACATAGACCAAGCCAAGTACTATTCTAAAGATTGCCTGGCTCACAGAAAGTGCTTCAGAAGTGTGAGATAGCATTACTAGCCCATGATTTCACACACCACACGATTTCATAGCTATGTATTTGTATCGATTGCTGTCTTCCTTTCTAATCTATGAGCTCCTTGGAGACAGGTAGGATAACCAACTCATTTTAATTTGCCTAGGACTTTCCCAGGTTAGCCCTGAAAGTACTGCATCCTCAATCCCAGGCAAAGCAAGACATTTGATGATGCTATGTGAGACACTACCTTATTCACTTGTGAATGCCCAGGGTCTATTACAGGGTACCTAGGTTACAAAGGAGATCATCATGAGCATTCGTTGAACTATAGAATCAACGTTAATTATCTTTCTACCTTCTTCCCCATCAACGTATGCTTCAAAGCTTCAAAAGTCAGTGTTCTTCTCGCCACACAATCACAACTGACCTTTCAAAACTTAGTGCTGAAACATTTATACGTATATATGGTATATAAAAGGGCACAGGAACTAGAAAGGCTGTTTCCGCTCTGCTCTATGTCATCATTGTAATAGAATTGGCCACCCTTTCACAATCAAAGACACACCTGTCATGTTAACAACAGGTAGAGAACAGAAGGGGCCAAACTTTTTCTCTCTCTAGTGACAGGCAGATTGAAGTCTGAAGGTCCCCCAGTTCACATGACAGCCTGAGGAATAATATTGTCCCAGCCAGCAATGTGCCATTCGCTGCATGTGTCTGTCTACCCAGCTGTCAAGAAGGACTAGAACTATTTCTACTATGCCATCTCTCACAATGCCTCTCATCCAAATTGGCTAGATTATTTTTCCCAGGATGCATACACTGAGAAATTCCCACAACCATGATTCAAGGAAGTATAGACTCTGGAAATACCAGAATTCATAAGGAGGACACGAAGTTTTGTCTTCAGAACCAAGATCTGGGGGGGACGAAGCTGCCAGGCAGCCAGACCAACCTATGCTAGGAACAATAATAACAGAGTTGTTAAGTGTGTGGGCTCTGGAGTCAGAGTTCAAATCTTGTGGCATTGTTTACTGGTTGTAATGTAAGGTCTTGGACAAGTTCCATAACCTCTCTGGGCCTCAGTTTCCTTGTTGATAAAATGAAAATGTAATAGTAGTACTCACTTCCCTATCAGGTTATTATTTATATTTTATTTTAGCTTAAACTGTGATTGATCTATTCGGTATTGGGAAATAAGACCTCAGGGAATCAAGAGAGAAGGAAAAGGCAGGTGCAGTGGTGCATGCCTGTAATCTCACTACTTGGGAAGCTGTGACAGGAGGATCGTAGGTTTGAGACCAGCCTCAGCAACTTAGTGAGACCCTCAGCAACTTAGACCCTGCTTCACCAGGTGTGGTGGTGCACGCTTGTAATCCCAGTACTTGGGAGGCTGAGACAGGAGGATCGCAGGTTCGTGGTCAGCCTCAGCTACTTAGGCCCTCCACAACTTAGTGAGACCCTGTTTCAAAATAAAGAATAAAAAATAGGGCTGGGGGTGTAGCTCGGAGGTAAAATGTCCCTGGGTTCAATTCCCAGTACTGCCAAAAAAAAAAGAAAGACCCTGTGTCAACATAGAAAATAAAATAGGACTGTGGGTGTAGCTCGGAGGTAGAATGTCCCTGGATTCAATCCCTAGAGAAAGAGAGAGAGAGAGAGAGAAGGCATGAGGAAAAATGAATGAAGGTGGTTGGTAATTGAAATGCCCATAGCTTCACATGAAAATACATTTTGTTGTTGGTTTGTACATGATGGCTTCCAGGAAGCCCCCAGCACAATCCCCAGGAGGGAAATGAAGAGGAAGTCACCTGTGGACTACTGCCAGTCTCCTGTCTCTCTTCAGCCCAGTTTATTTCCATTTTCAGATAGTGTTCCCCAGTCTCTCAAGGTAGAGCTGGACCCTCCTTGGGTCTCACTGGGCCAGAGCTGCTGCAGCTACTGTCACAGTAAGCATGATAGAGACCATGCCAGAACTTACCCTCCACCCAAGACAGCAGTGCTGCTGGGAGAATGATGGTAGAAGTCGAGGCTCTCTGAGCACCCAGTGGAGCCCAGGAATAGGCGGTTGTGAGTAATTCTAGGGAGGTTGGGAGGCTCCTCTCCCCACACACTACTCTTGCCATTTTGGACCTGGATTTTCCAGGCTACCATCACACTTCACACTTCTTTTACAGCTCAGCTCTAAGTGTATTCACGGGTCCTTCACAAGTCTGCAAGTGTAGACGCATGAGGCTGTAAGATTTCAAAGAGTAGCAGTTTTTGATGAGCCAAATTTGTAGATTATTGTATGGTTTTCACTTTTTGCTTCTCCTCTACAAAATATTTTTCTCATTCAAGTTTGCAAAGATCTTCTATGTTTTCTTCTAGATGCTTTATGGTTTTAGCTTTTACATTTAGGTCTATGATCTATTTCAAGTTAAATTTTGTATAAAATGTGAAGTAGGGGTTGAAGGTCTTTTTTGAAAAGATTACCTTTTTCCCTATTTAATTACCTTGACACATTTTCAAAAATCAATTATTATATGTGCTCAGGTTATGTCTGGGACTCTAATCTATTTCGTTCATCTATGTTTCTATCCTTATGTCATCGTCTTTATCTATATAATTATTCTTAAATTGACTCCACATATCTTGGTTTCCCATGGCTTTATAGAATCTTGAAATCAGGTAACGTAAGTCTTCCAATTTTGCTCATCTTTTTCAAAATTATTTTGACCATTTTAGGTCCTTTCTATTTCTATACAAATTTTAGAATCAATTTATAAATTTCTACCAAAAATTTCTGCTAGTATTATGAATGGGGTTGCATTGAATACGTAGGTCACTTTGGAAGATTTATACCTTATTAGTTTTTCCAATTCATGAATAAGTGTATATATCTATTTATTTAGATCTCCTTTAATTTCATTCATTAATGGCATAAAGTTTTCAGTATACAACTTTTTCATATATTTTGTTATGTTTTTGCATAAACAGATTTTGTACATTAGATCATTCTGCATAAACTTTCACATCATGTCAACAAATTAAAGCTATCTCACCTCTTTCTTTCCTATGTATATGCAATTTCTTTGTCTTTCCCTGATTCACTGGGTAGGATGGCCAGTATAATTGAAAAGGAAAGAGTAGACACCCTTGCCTTGGTTCTGATCCTAGAAGGAAGCACTAAATCTTTCCTCCTTAAGTTTGATGTTAGCTATAGAATTTGTAGAGTCTCCTAATCTGGATGGGGAAGTTTCTTTATATTCTTGAAAAATTTTTTTTCAGACATGAATGGATATTCAATCTTATTAAATTCAACTACTTTTTCTGCATCTGTGAAGGTGACCATATGGTTTTTCTTCTTTGTTCTCTTAATGCAATGAATGACATTGATATTGATGATGGTTGAATGTTATACTAACCTTGCTTTCCCAGGATAAATCTTGCTGGATTTTAATATCTGAGTTTTTTTGAGACCTCTGTGTTAATGAAAGATATTCATCCATTCTTTTCTTGTAAAGCTTTTTTCCTGGTTTTTTGTTTGTTTGTTTTCTTTGCTTTTGTTTTTGTTTTTTGTTTTAATCAGGGCAATCCTAGACTTTAAAATGAAGCCAAATTTTTTGAAGAATTCTGTGTATAATTGGTATCATTTTTTCCTTAAATGTTTGGCAGCCTTTGACAGTTAACATGACTTTTATTGAGGATTTCAGAATAAGAGAAATTATCAGGATGCAGAAAAAGAAAATGTAAAGCTAGAAATTAACTTTCCCGCAGAGGGTGTCCTCCCGGCTATCTGTCTCCTAAAGCCTCCTCCTGTAGCCACGTTGCAGAGATGTGTCCTCCTCTTTGTAGCTCAGGTCCCCTATGCCTTTCTGACAAAAAGAAAAAAGATGCATCCTCTTTCTTTAGAGCAAATACCCTGGGTTTTAATTTTATTGTTAAAATAATAGCTAACAAATGGATAAAGAGTCTTATAGTCATGGAATAGAATACTAGTCAACAATAAAAAGTGAAGAACTATCAATACACATAATATGTATAAATCTCAAAATAATTAATTTGAGTTACAGAAGCTGGACAAAAAAGAGTACATACTGATGATTCAATTTATATGAAATTCTAGAAAGTAAAATTCAATCGATAATATCAAAAAGCAGATCTGTAATTCCCTGGGAATCAAGGGGGTAGCAAAGGGAATTCACTCAAGGGGTAGGGGGAGAAAGATTACAAAGAGATATAAAGAAACTTTGGAGGATGATGGGTATGTTCATTATCTTGATTGTGGCAATGGTTTCGTAGGTTTACACATATGTCAAAGCTTATCAAATTGTACCTTTTTTTTTTTTTTGCGGTACCAGGGATTGAACCCAGGGGTGTTCTACCTCCGCACTACACACCCCCGGCCCTATTTTTTTATGCTTTATTTTGAAACCGGGTCTCACAAAGTTGCAGAGGGCCTCACTAGACTAGGTAGAGAGAGAGAAAGAGAGAGAGAGAGAGAGAGAGAGAGAGAGAGAGAGGGAGGAGAGAGAGGAGAGAGAGAGAGTGCGCGCACGCATGCGCGCGCGCTGAGGCTGGCCCCGAACCGGATCCTCCGGTCTCCGACTTCCAAAGTACTGGGATTACAAGCGTTCGCCACCACGCCCAGCTAAATTGTACCTTTTAGACACGTGTAGTTTGTTGAATGTCAACTATACCTTAAAAGATTTGTTACAATAGCTAGTATTTATTGAACACCTATTTTTCAGCACTCTGCTAAACAAATATATACTCTCTCATTTAAAACTCTAATTTCCCTTTTAGATTATTACATGGATATTATTATTTAGATCAAGTGTTGGTCATGAGAAAATCGAAGCTCCGGGAAACTAAACCATTTTCTCAAGGTCATATATTTTATTAACTAGAATAGCCAAAACTGAAAGTTAGAGCAGCCTTATATCAAAGTCCCAGCTTTTAATACTGTGCTTAAAACTACTGTGAGTATCTTGGGGTTGAAGAATGGGATAAAGCACAATGGTAAACCTCAGCCTGAGAGGTTTTCAGTGAAACTGGCTAACAAGGAATGCTCTCAAAAGAGTGCTATCCCAGACTTGACACAATAAAAGATAGTTTCTCTGTCCGATCTCCTTGTATGATTCCATCGTTTTTACCCATGAGATAGTTCATTCAACATTCGAGCCTTTCTTTTTTATTATTTTTCAGTTCAATTAAGTGATACAGAGAGTACTGTTCCTCTCATTTTAAAGGCATTCTTGTGGTTGCTATAGGGATTAAATGATGTATTGGTCAGAATCCTGGCAAGGATTATATGACACATTCAAACAGAATAACCAAAGAGAGATTAATTAACAGGAATAGTTACGAAGGGGTAGACAAGTTAAGGAAAACCAGTAAGGAATAGTAAATCCCGAAGGGACACAAAGAGAGAGAAATCTCTGTAATGCAGAGAAAACAGCTACATAGAGATACCCATCAGAAGTACCACCTCCATTGCCTGGACTTAAGTCCCCCATTACCTGGAAACATTAAGTCCATGAACAAAGAATGTCTTTCCTCTTTTTTTTTTTTGTGGTCGGCGCATTCTGCCTCTGAGTTACACCCCAGCCCTTTTTATTTTTTATTTGGAAACAAGGTCTTGCTAAGTTGCAGAGCACTTCACCAAGTTGCTGAGATTGGCCTCGAACCTATGATCCTCCTGTCTCAGCCTCCCAAGTACTGGGATTACAGGCCAGTATGTGCGCCCCCACTCCCAGCTATGTCTTTCCATTTATTTAGATATTCTTCTGTTTGTTTCAACAGTGTTTTATAGTTTTCAGAAAATTAGTTTTTTACTTTTTTTGTTAAATGTATTCCTGAGAACTTTAAGCTTTTTGATGCTATTATAAATGGAATTGTTTGCCGGGCGTGGTGGCGCACGCTTGTAATCCCAGTACTTTGGGAGACGGAGACCCGGAGGATCCGGGTTCGCGGCCAGCCTCAGCGCTCTCTCTCTCTCTCTCTCTCACTCTCGCTCTCGCTCTCTCTCACTCTCTCTACTTAGTGAGGCCCTCCGCAACTTCGTGAGACCCAGTTTCAAAAATAAAGTATAAAAAATAGGGCCGGGGGCGTAGCGCGGAAGTAGAATGCCCCTGCGTTCAATCCCTGGTACCGCAAAAAAATAAAAATAAATAAATAAATAAATGGAATTGTTTTCTTAATTTTGTTCTTTTAATTTAGAAAGGGGAAAAAATTATACTCTCTTTTTAAATTTACACTGTGTTTTATATTTACCTATGTAGTCTCCCAACCAATGCTCTTTTTTTCTTCATGTGAATTTGAGTTACTGTCTAGTATTTTCATTTCAGTCTAAAGAATTCCCCTTAGTATTTGTTACAGGGAAGACCTAATACCAAATTCTCTCAGTTTTTATCTGGCAATATCTCAATTTTCTCTCCATTATCAAAGTGTAGTTTTGTTGGGTAGAGAAAATCTTTTTTGACAGTTTTTTTTCTTTCATCCCATCATTGGGGATATGCCATCCCACTTCCTTCCAGCCTGTGTAGTTTCTGATGAAAGATTAACTGTTCATCATTTTGGGGATCCTTTGTATGTGATAAGTCATTTCTCTTGTGCTATTTTCAGGATTCTTTGTCTTTGACTTTTGACAGCTTGATTATGATGTATCTAGGTGTGTATCTCTTTTGAGTTTATTCAACTTAGCATTCGTTAAGTTTTGTGGATGTGTAGGTTAATGTTTTTCATCAAATTTGGAACATTTTTTACTATTTCTTCCCTAAATATCCTTTCTGGACTACCCCCTCCTTTTTTCCAGAACTCCAATTATGCATACGTTGGTACACTTGACAATGATCCACAGATCTCTGATACTCTTCATTTTTCTTCTTTTTTTTTCTTCTCCTCAGACTTGTTAATCTCAATTTATCCTTTCTTTGCCCTTCCCATTGACGTCTTATTCTTTTATTTTTAATCTTTATGTGAAATGTTTATACCGCTTTTAAATGGCTTTTTAAAGTCCCAATTGGAGAAATTCTGTCATTTATTAGACAAAGTAAAATTTTTAGTGTATTTCATTCACAGAAATATTCAATCTTAGCCCGATTGCTTTATTTTACATTTTCTAATTATGTTTTTAAATTTTTCAATGATTTTAATCTTTATTCTGTTCTTCCCTTGAAGAGCCTGAAGCCCCCCTTCCTATTTTTGTTTAACTGTAACTGTAAACATACATACCAAAATATCTAAGCTTACTTTTTTTCAATACAAGAATGAAATAGTATAATAAGTACCTAAAATCAGATTTCAAGACAATGTTTAAAACAAGCAAGAAAATGTAATCACTGCAATGTACTTTGGTGTCTCTGGTTTGGAAAGAAGACTTGGAATGACCTTAATAATTGCTGCTATTTATCGAGTGGCTACAATACACTAAACAAGAGAGTACCTTTCATTGGTTGATTAATTTAATGTTAACAATTCTATAAGGAATGTCTTATCTACTTATATATGATTACATGTACTTGGAGAATTTAAATAAGGTGTCCAAAGTCCCATAGGTTGTAGGTAAAACTCCCAGGATTCATGTTTGGCTCCAACAAATTCCAGAGCCAAATCTACACTGATTCTCTAATGCTTGTCCCTTTTCATATCAGTAAAAAATTGTCATTCTCAGTATCTCTCATCTGACACATTTTTAAATATAGAAAAAAGAAAACATAATAATAGATGAAAGCTACAAGAGTGGAAACACGCTAAAGAATAGCTTGGAAGGAAGGGACAGCTGGGGGAGTATGAGAAGGAAGTCAAAGAGACAGAGAAAGTCAACCTATTTTGATGGAAGGGAACAGATGGGAGATGAGCAGAGACAAAAGGGGCCATGTGGGTAGGTGTCATCAGTTAGAGGGCAAGTCACTGGAATTTGATCAATCGACAGGAATTTATTTACTGGACTCCTGGGCATTGTGGGAGATACAAAAGAATGTAGAGTTATTTTGGGAAGGATAATGATGTAGACAAGACAGATGGCTTGAACTGGGGCATTAATGCTGAAGGAAGAGGCTAGAGACAGAAGGCAAAAAGAAAGAGGTTAAGGCGATCCCCATGTGAGCCAGCTTGCACGTGAATCTGGAATTTTGTAGGCATGGAAATAAATAAATTGGAGGAAAAGCTGTAGTTGTTATTGAAGTGAAGGTAAAGAATTTGTAGATGGAAGGGAAAAGATGACAAATTGCCTACCCCCTTTCCTTTTGTAAAAATTAAAAGATTTATTTTAAAAAACACATCCACACACATGTACACAGCACAGCAATGCTTTGTACCACCCTTCCAAATGTGAACGTGTCCATGTAACTAAGACTGGGTAGAGCCTGATGGAAATGACTAAGTCTAATTGGGTCTGACCACCTTGAGAGGAACTAGGAAGTCATTCTGTCTTGGGAGAAGTTGCAAGCAAGACTTGCAAGATACCTAAGGATGTTTAACAATGAAGGGGACAGATTTCCACTTGTTGAAGTCAAAGTAAACCATAGCTAGTTGGTCTTAGTGGACATGGAACGCTATTGAGAAGCATGATGAAAAAAAATGAACTTTCCAGGTATTCCTGTAGTGTATGTTAAGTAACAGACTGTCATGTTCATTCATTTATTCTAAAGTATATAGTACTTCCTATAACAAAAACATGAACTACTGTGAGTCTTCCTATACGCTAAGCTCTTTGCATGCATCCTTACATCAAATTCTCACAACAATAATGTGCAGATGCCATTACTATCTCCATTACATAAGGGAGGAAAATGGGACAGACAGGTTCAGTAACTTGTCCAAGATCACACAGTCAGTAGGTAAAAGAGCAGGAGTTTGTATCCTAACCTGTGTTCTATTTCTTGTACCTTGAAGAAGGCACAAATTTAGGAACTGGGGATATATAAATTAAGATTTGGCCATCCTTGCCCTTGAGAAAGGTATAGACTAGCTGGGAGACAGTGAGCCAAATAATTATAATTCAATAATACACTTTCCCTAAAGGCATATGCTAAGTGAATGAATAAAGAAATAGATGAATTTGCTTGGGGAGGTCAGAGACTATTGAGCATAGCCTTTAAGGATCAATAATCATTTCTAAGGTGATGAAAGCAGAGACGGAATTCTACACATACAAAGGAATAGACAAAGACGCAGAGAAAAACTTTGAACTATTTAGTAAAAACTCCACCACGTACATAAAGACTAAAATGCATCCTGTAGAAGTATGGTAGGAAAAGAGATAAGCGCTTGTATATGAGGCCAAACATTTGACTTGTAAGAACTGGAGTATCATCAAAATCAGTTCTGTGAAGAGTTTGATCAGTAAAAAGAGAGTCTGCAGTTTGATACCATGGGGTCCTTATGGATGTAAAAACCTAAGGTCTAGAGATGACCTAAGGGTCACAGCTTAGTAGCAATGGCAGCATTACAAATGGAAGACACCATTCAAAATTTGATAGGAAGGGGTTGGAAGGCAGAAGCATGAGGCTCCAGCAGAGGAAAACGCTTTGTACATAAGTGCCTTAGCTAGTGATTTCATGTGTGCATTTGTTTATCCAGTACACACACACACACACACACACACACACACACACACACACACACCAAGTGGCCACAGTGTTGATAGCATACATATTTTGATAGCAATACTTTAATAATGGTGGGCAGGGGCTTTTGAAATGGTATAGCTGATCTCCTAGAAACTGACTTCATGTGTGACATCGGTGGGGACTTGTTAAGAGGTTTCAGGAACATCAGTCAAGTACCACTTGGAGATTGCCAGCCGAGAGTCCTCTGGGGGATCTCTATTCAGGGCATCTGAAGTGAGCAGAGATGGTCCTATGGATGCAAATCCCCCAAGTCCCTGCATGCTGGCATAGTACATAAAGTGAACACAATTGACTTCACAATGTGACCACTACCCCCAAGAGAAGGGGGGATGTGCAGGGGGCAACACACTTCCTTGTCCACCCAACGAAGGCCAGTATCTAGCAGGTGAGCAGAAAAGTCCCATCTCCACGTGCCCAAGAATAACTGAACATACCCTTCACTTATAGAATGGCGACACTTCCTCTACTGGGTGAGACCAAAAGACTGAGTAGAAGTTTATATTGTGTGTGTGTGTGTGTGTGTGTGTGTGTGTGTGTTCATATGTAAATGAATATGGATATAGAGTAATGGAGGCCATCCTTTCATCCCTGCTACCAATTATCTCGGTGGCATCAATAGGCTACTACTCCTTTTCCTGGGTTTTAGCTTTCTTTCTAAAACACGAAGAAGCTAGGTCTGGTGATCACCACGTTCCCTTGCAGCTATAATATCGCATTAGGACTCCAGGCAGTTACGGGAGATGATAAAATCATTTGTCTACTTACAATTCTATTGTGTAAATGATATATACGCTTCTTTTTTCCTCTTCTTAGGAACTGCCGCGTGAAAATGACCCAACAAATGCAGAATTTACATCTGTCTCAGTCAAAAAAACACAGCGCCCCCTCGTCTCCCAATGCCGCCAAGCGCTTGTACAGGAACCTGTCTGAGAAACTGAAGGGCAGCCACTCTTCCTTCGATGAGGCCTATTTCAGAACAAGGACTGATCGGCTGAGTCTCAGAAAGACCTCCGTGGTAACGGCGAAACTCTTTATTCTTCTGTCGGTTTGATTTGCTCAGTTATGTTCGGGTTTAAGGAGATTCAAAGATGATCCACAATTATTTCTGAAGCTAATACTTTCATAGTTTTATAAATGCTGTAATAGTCCAACAAGACACAACTGCGCATATCTGTGATATTAAATAAAATCTGAGTGATTATGAGATTTTTCTCTTTCTTAACTTCTTTCCCTTTCCTTTTTTTCTTTCTTTTCCTTTTTGGTTCTGGGACTTGAACCCAAGGCATTCTACCTCCAGCTATACCCCAGCCTTTTTTTTTTTTTTTTTTGCGGTACCGGGGATTGAACCCAGGGGTGTTTTACCTCTGAGCTACACCCCCAGCCCTATTTTTTATACTTTATTTAGAAACAGGGTCTCGCTCGCTAAGTTGTGGAGGGCCTCACTAAGTAGCTGAGGCTGGCCGCGAACCCGGAGCCTCCTGTCTCAGCCTCCCAAGTACTGGGATTACAAGCATGCGCCACCACGCCCGGCTTTTTACCCCAGCCTTTTTTTATTTTGTTGTTTTTTGTTTGTTTTTGTTTTGTGGTACTAAGGATTGAATCCAGGGGCATTGTACCTCTGAGCTACACCCCCAAATTATTTTATTTTTGAAATAGGATCTCACTAAGTTGATGAGGGTCTCACTAGGTTGCTGAAGCTGACCTTGAAACTGCGATCCTCCTATCTCAATCTGCCAAGTACTGGGATTACAGTTGTGCGCCACCACACCACACCATGCCACCTTTTTTTTTTTTTTTTTTGCGGTACCAGGGATTGAACCAGGGGTGTTCTACCTCCGCACTATACCCCAGCCTTATTTTTTTATGCTTTATTTTGAAATCGGGTCTCACGAAGTTGCAGAAGGCCTCACTAGGGAGAGAGAGAGAGAGAGAGACAGGAAGAGAGAGAGAGAAAGAGAGAGAGAGAGCTGAGACTGGCTGCGAACCCGGATCCTCTGGTCTCCGCCTCCCAAAGTACTGGGATTACAAGCGTGCGCCATCACGCCCGGCTCGCCTTTTTTATTTTGAAACAGGGTCTCCCTAAATTGCTGAGGCTGGCCTCAAACCTGTGATCCTCCTGTCTCAGCCTCCCAAGTTCTGGGATTACAGGCATGTCCTTTCTTTTCCTTTAACTTTTCTCCCACTATAAGAACAAAGAAACCAGTCTCAAAAAATAGCAATTTGACAAATATGGATTCTCAAATTAAATAGGCTTTCTGAGAACTGCAGTGATCATTCAAATAATAGTATTACTATTGTTTACTTATTTCTAATGTACACTCCACATGCTTCTCAAAGGCCTGCACAATAGAATCCAGGCAAAGAATGCATACTTATCATGTAATGGCTAGGAAGAGAAAGAGAAAAAAGAAAAAAGAACAGAACGGAACTAGAAAAAGAAACTAAGTGGGGAATGAGAGAAACATACAGCAAAAACCTAGGCAAATATAGCACATAAAACTTAGCGTTACGCTTATCTTTGAGCTCCCAGGCAGTTAAAGAGGAAAAGGAAACACAATTGGCCATAGCATTCTACTAGCTAGTAACTGAAGGTCTATCAGTCCATCAAGAGAAATGAATATTTTCCTGTTGCTAAGTCTCCGGTCTGCATAGATGTCATGGTGAATCAGGTAGTAGTGAATGACAAAGAACAGTGGTGGAGATATCACAGATGTTCTCATGTGGGAGTTTTCTGTATTGGCCCTGGCTAAAAGCTAAGGGCACGATGTTAACATGCTCAGCGAGGGTATGACGGCTCCATCTCTTTGAGCTTCAAACAGAAGCGAGTCCGGCCTTTCCAGATAGAAGCAAGATAGAGTTTGCCAACAAAAGCTGGAGGAGGAAATGACTTAAGAGTGAGAGTCAATATGGCACATGAGAAATTAGAAATACTAAGAACCAAAAACAAATACCATGGACAGGGCGGCGACTTAACATTGAACTCACTCATTTTCTAATACCTTTTCCCCTTTCAAACTCATCAACTGGGAGGGCTTAGCTGTGTCCAAGTTGTGGCCTCAGCATCGGAGCCCTTCAGTTTAGCAGATTGTGGACAAAACACTTCCCCACTCAGCAGCTCGTCTTGCAGCAAAGAGAACTGCATACCAAAATAGCTTTATCCCTTGGGCTCCCATTGTCAAAACACACATTTGCATAATTGCTGCATATTTTCCTCAAGTTCCAACAGCCTCTGACAGGGAGAGTTGATTTTTGATGAGACTAAAAGTAAAACCTAAACATTTGGTCACTGAAGATCTTCCACATGCTAATCAAGTGATCCCGGCACTAAGTTGAGATCAATGGTATTTCAACATTTTTAAAGGCCAAGAAAGCCAGGTGTGTGGCACACACCTGTAGTCCCAGTACTTAGGAGCCTGAGATGGGAGGATTGCAGGTTCGAGGCCAGCCTCAGCAACTTAGCAGGACCCTGTTTCAAAATAAAATAAAAAATGAAAAAAGGACTGGGGGAGTAGCTTGGAGGTAGAATGCCCCTGAGTTCAATACCCAGTACCAAAAAAAAGACAAAGCAACTCTTGGAGAAGTTACCAGATGAATGTGTTAAGTAGTGTCGGGTGTGGTGGTGCATGCCTGTAAGCCCAGTACTTAAGAGGCTAAAATAGGAGGATAGCAGGTTCAAGGCCAGCCTCAGCAACTTAGAAAGGCCCTCAGAACTTAGTGAGACCCTCTTTCAAAAATAAAAAATAGGGCTGGGGTAGTCGCTCAAAGGTAGAATGCCCCTGTATTCAATCCCCAGTACCGGGGTGGGGGGAGAGGATGTATAAATAGTGTATGTGCTGGTCTTCTCCCATGAGCTACAGAAATAACGTACTTGACAAACTTCCAGAACACTTCTCCTTTGTTTATTACTAGTCCTTTGAAAGAGCCATGTTGTCCATAGGTATTTTTTTCCTATAGGTGATTTATTTTTCATAAATATTCAACTTCTAGCCCTCTCAAACACCCCCCCCCAGATGATTAGCCACCAAGCCACTGAAACCCTCTGTGGACACTGCCACTTGAGCCCCTTGCCTCAGGGCTCACAAACACCAGGTGTGCAATGGTTGGTGCTCTAGGTTAAGAAAGTGTGGATTTAGAGTGCCAAGGGGTCTAGGAATGGGGGCACCAGCCCACAGCAGCGAGGAGCTGTTGTGGTTTGTAAGCAGGGAAGTAACCTGCAACCTGTATACTTTAGGAAGATTATTCCTGTAACTGTGTGGAGCCTGGGCTGCAGGAGAGCAGGGCCCGCAGCTGACAGGTTATTGCCACAATCCAGAGGAGGGATAGTAACGCCTGGGGGTGGAGAGCAGGGGACGGGTTTGCAAGAGGCAGAGTGTGGTCTGGACACCAAGCTAGCAGCCAGTGAACTACCTGTGCTAACATTACCTGTGCTGGCATCTCCCCAACTGCTCTGTAGAACACTGTTCCCGGAGTGGTTAAAGCTAAATACAATAAAATACATGTTCAGATGGCTAAAGACCCTGAGAGGGCCTACAGTAGATGATGAAATGAATAGGTTTAACCCAATGTTTATTTATCTATTTCACTGTATGCTACTTCATAGAACACCTTTTTATTTTTAAACAGGGTTTTGTTTTATTGGTTCTGGGGATGGAATCCTGGGGCATTCTACACCAGCACTTTCAGCCATTTTTATTTTTGTATTTTAAGATAGGGTCTCAATAAGTTGCTGAGGATCTCACTAAGTTGCTGAGGCTGGCCTCGAACCTGTGATCCTCCTGTCTCAGCCCCCCACCCCAAGTACTGGGATTACAGGCGTGTGCCACCACACCTGGCTCATAGATCACCTTTTGATGACCTATCAAATAGTATTCCTTCCACTGAAGACTGGTTTGAGCAGAGTTGATTTTGTGCTTACCTACAGACCAGTCCTTCTATACAGTACAGGGTTGTCTCAGTGTATCTAAATGTACTATCTATTCAGTGCCCATAAAAAAGGATGGAGGGAAGATCCAAAACACTGTCTACTTGGGAGACCTTGGATGAACTCTACTTATACAATTATCCACTTATAAGTGGGCACACAGTTCCTGAAGCAATCTCTGCAATTCAGGATAGCTACACCACAGAGGCACACTGGTCTAGGAAACTGTACTAACCTGCGTTCGCTCTTTCCAGAATTTCCAGGGCAATGAGGCCATGTTCGAGGCGGTTGAGCAGCAGGACATGGATGCTGTGCAGCTCCTCCTATGCCAGTACACACCGGAAGAGCTGGACCTCAACACGCCCAACAGCGAGGGGCTGACGCCCCTGGATATTGCCATCATGACCAACAACGTGCCCATCGCCAGGATTCTGCTGAGGACAGGGGCCCGAGAAAGTCCACACTGTAAGTAAATCTGAGAATAAAGGCACTTGCTATGACAGCTAGACCTCTGCTTTCCGCCACTAGACTAACTACTGCTGATCTCAGAAGCGGGAGTGGTTGACTCCACACAGGCTCTGACAGCCTTCACATCTCTTCACGGACTTTGATACAAAGTGCAATCATGTTTTTCAGTCTAATTGTGTAAATGAATTCTCATTAGAATATGCAGAAAGGAGCCGGGCGTGGTGGCGCACGCTTGTAATCCCAGTACTTTGAGAGGCGGAGACCGGAGGATCCAGGTTCGCGGCCAGCCTCAGCTCTCTCTCTATCTCTCTCTTTCTCTCTCTGTCTCTCTCTCTCTCTACTTAGTGAGGCCCTCTGCAACTTTGTGAGACCCGGTTTCAAAATAAAGTATACAAAATAGGGCCAGGGGCGTAGAGCGGAGGTAGAACGCCCCTGGGTTCAATCCCCGGTACCGCAAAAAAAAAAAAAAGAAAGAAAAACAAGAAGGTCAACGTGGGTGGAGCAAAGTAGCAAAGGGGAACTTGGTGGCCAAGGAGGAAGGCACTGGGACAGCGTGGGCAGGATGGTGCTGCGATGTGTCACTTGATGACTGAACACAGGAGAAGGTGGCAGAGCAGTTCAGGCAGTCGAATGCCATGCCCAGCTTTACACAAAAAGATCACTATGATGATCTGTGGAGAATAAACACTGGGGAGGCTGTCGTGAAATTGGGGAGACCAGTTAGGACGCTATTGTGATGGCCCAGTAGGCAGACACCAGTTGCTTGGCCTACCATGACCGTGATGTTGACCAGTGGTAGAATTCTGGGGAATACACACACATACACACACACACACACGCATGCACGCACATATACACACACATATATATATATACACACATATAAAAATATGTATATATACACATATATATGTTTATTAAGATATAATTCACATACCATAATTCACCCATTTTAAATATACAACTTGTACATGCACAAAGTATATGCACAGAGTTGTGCAGCCATCACCACCATCAGTTTTAGCACATCTCCATCACCTCACAAAGAAACTTCATACCCTTGAGCTTTAGCACCCCAGCCTCCCCACCAATCCCAGTCCTAGAGGCAGCCATGAATCTACTTTCTGTCTCTATAGAGTGGCCTATTCTAGACATTTCGTATAATGGAATCCTATAAAAATATGTGGTCTTCTGTGACTGGCTTCTTTCTGGATCTCTTTGGAAGTGGAGCTATGATAGTACTGCTTGGGGGCCAGTGGCAGACCTTGCCCGGGGATGGATGGGCTGATATCTTACAGCACTCAGCCTGAGCCAGGTACTATAGTGGGTCTTTTGCAGGTACTGCCTTCTTTGATCCTCACACCATTCTGAGGCAGGTACTCACAATCCTTTGGTGCAAACTCTCTGACCCGATGACCACGATGGCTCTGAGCCACGGTTTTTATGCTTCCTAAAAGAAAAAAGTAAACTCATCAAACTTTTAGTTTCTCTAATGCTGACTCACTTATTTCCAAACGGTGAGACCCAGAAGGCTGAAAGAGAAGTAAGCAAATACATAATTAGAGGACACATCTCTGCTCATAAGTTTTATAACCCACTACCTCCCAAAGACTAGGTACAGAGGCAGAGCCTTGTATCAGAAAAGTCTTTATTTTAAAAATGCCAAGTTTAACACATCCATGTCAAAGAGAGTGAGGATCGGGCTCAATAGGATTTGGGTTCTTCAAAAGAACTCCAGGGTCCAAGTGCTGCTCTTTTTTAGTGGAACTGGAGGATTTGAAGGGATGGGCACATGAGGGTAGAATAAATCAAAAAGGCGTTTTTGCTGCCTTCTGATTGATTCTGCAATAACATCTGTCCCAGGGATTCAGTGGAGAGGGGGGGAGAGAGAATCGGAGGGTCTGAACACAGAGAATGCAGACTCAGCCCCATTCTATAGGAACAAGGAAACCATTCATCCAGATGTTGCCACAGCTATCCTAAATTGGGCTCGATGAAACATTAGTCCTACTTACCTGAGACCCTACAAAGAATGCTGCATTTCCCCCAGACACAGTCGGACTCCAAGCCTTCCCAAGCCCCCGCATGCCTAGTTAAACCTCCATAAAAGAACTCAAGTACTAACTATCTAGTTAAACCAAAAGCAAATTTGTTCAGGCGATCCCTGGCTTTTCTTGTTCCCTCTGGGGTGATAACCACCAGGTTACCATCACAAAGTTATAAAGGACTGACCTTGAGAGGCAAGCCCAGGTTTAGGTCCTCATGAAATATGACCCCTAAGTCACCTTGGCCACCCAAGAAGTCAAAGAGATAGCACCTCATGCAGAGTAGCACGTGTAAAAATGAAAACGGAACATTGATTGACTGCCTATGAAGTTTGCACACACTCCGGTGTTTATACCATCCCTTCAATATGGTATTTTAACTCAGTTTTGAAGATGAGGAATCTGTGATTCTGAGAGATTGAGTAACTGACCAAAGACCATACCTCTAGCAATTGAATAGGAATGTCAGGGACTCTAGCCGGAATCTGTGGGATGCTGATATCTGGGATCCTCCTACACAAACTTACCACCTTTCCAAATAACCAGTGTGGAGGGCGTGGCCACTGGGCCCCCCCATCTTTACCTTTGTACTGTTTGCTAAAACCCTGTGATCTATCTATTTGTTCTATTCTGTCACTGGGGTGCCATTTGAGTTGGAGAGAAACAGGTTAGAAGAACACACTGTTTTCAATCATTTTTTTATTCACTTTCCATATCAAGCATGAAAGAAATAGAATTGCTTCTGTTCACGAGTATGAACCTGCCCCTGAGAAAAACCGCAGTTTTCCAGCTAGAACCAAATAAAAATAAGCAAGCACCTGCTACAAACTGTTCCCAAGAAGCGGAAGAGGCAGGATACAAAAGAAGAAAAATAACAATGCGGCCTTCAGTGCTTAGAGTAGTTTATCCACAGGAAAAAAAAATGCTTCACTTGATCCTCAAAACTGGATTGTGAGGTGGGAGTTCTTTTTATTGTTTTGTCAGTGAAAAAGATAGAATAAGAAAAGTCAAACAGTTCATCTAACGGTAAGGAGCTAACAGGTGGCGGAGTCGTGGTTCGAACCTACATCTTCTCTATTCGCTACTTTGGTATTTGTGGAAAAACTTCAGCAAACTCACTACTGCATGATACAGGCTCAGTTTCTCCCTTCCCTCACTCTCCATCCTCTCCTCTGCCAATGTCTGTCAAGTGTTTCAAACAGCATGCAAGGTTTCTAATATGGTGAATTATTTATGTATTTATGAAATTATGTATGTATGTATATATGTATTTATTTATTTATTTTGGTACTGGTGATTGAACTCAGGGGCATTCTACCTCCAAACTACATCCCGGCCCTTTTTGTTTGTTTGTTTTTTTAATTTGGAAACAGGGTCTTGCTAAGTTGCCGAGGCTGGCCTTGAACCTGTAATCCTCCTGTCTTAGTCTCCCAAGTATTGGGATTATGAGCATGCCCCACCAGGCCTGACTCTAATATGATTGATTTTCTTTCTTCCCTTCCCCTGTGTGTTTCCTTTTGAAAACTGGCTCTATACTCTTTTGCTATGACAACCAAAGATCCCAACACAATTCAGAAGTCATCTATAAAAGGAATCACAATGACACAGTTGGGTTTGGAGATTGAGCTCCAAAGCTTGGTCGGGCCTGTCTTCCAATCTTTAGCCCCTCAATCACAGAATCAGATGGAGATGTTCGTGGTGTGTGTGTGTGTGTGTGTGTGTGTGTGTGTGTGTGTGTGTGTTTTACTGGGGACTGAATCCAGGGGTGCTCAACCTCTGAGCTATACCTCTCCAGCCCTATTTTATTTCTTATTTTTAAACAGGGTTTCACTGAGTTGCCAAGGCTGGCCTCAAACCTGCAATCCTTCTGTCTCAGCCTCCCAAGTACTGGGATTATAGGAGTGTACCACCACGCTGGTCTGGAGGTGTTCTTTATAAACATAGCTTGATACTCAGCCAGGTACATTTCCTTATTCACAGGAAAAGTCCCAAAATTGCCACTCATACTTGCATACTCCCTTGGGGTTAAAAAATATGCAGACCCCAGTTTCATCATTAGATGAGTTTGCTATCTTGATTGAGCACCGGTCTACTCTCCACCCCCCACCTTTAGGAAAGTGGCACAAGGTACAGTCATCCCCCCCTTATCTACAGGGGACATGTTCCAAGACCCCAGTGGATGCCTGAAACTGTGGATAGTATCAAACCCCATATATACTATGGTTTTTTCCTATACACACGTACCTATGATTAAGTTTAATTTATAAATTAGGCACAGTAAACAACTAACAACCATAACTAAAATAAGATGATTGTAATAATCAAGCATCACTACTGTTGGACTTTGTGGCCATTATTAACTAAAATAAGGGTTACTTGAACACAAGTACTTCAATATCATGACAGTCGATCTATTTACTGAGAGAGCAACTGAGTAACTAATGGGTGGGTAGTGAATACAGTGTGGATACAATGGGCAAAGGGATAATTCACATCCTGGGTGGGATGGGACAGGACAGCACAGATTTTACCACTCTACTCAGAGCAGCATGCAATTTAAAACTTAAGAATGGCTTACTTCTAGATTTTTCAGTTAATATTTTTGGATCACTGTTGGCTGAGGGTAACTGAAACTGTGGAAAGTGAGACCAAGGATAAGAGAGAACTGTAACACTCATTCCCACAGAAGAAAACATCAGGTGTTACTGAAGTAGAATCGCAAGTCCTTCCCTGCAGACTCAGGTGCAGAGCCAAGGAAACAGGCACAGACCCTGAAAGGATTACCACTGTGGAAGCCTGTGTGCAAGGGGACCGCGAGACACTGCGGCTAAGCCACTGATGCCTCCCTGGCCACAGTGATTCATGCTCAGCTGAACAGCTGCTATCTGAGAAAGCCTTGTTATCTCTGTACATAAAAGCCCCCCTCAGACCCCTTCCCTTTTTCTGATTAATTCATATCCTGTCCTCCCCCTCCCCATCACAGTTCAGTAGTCTCCAGGGGGATTTGCTGAGTCAACCGTGAGGACCTTGTCTTTCTGAGGCTGCCATCAATTTAGCATCAGTAAGGCCCTGTAAACACCGATCCTAAAGAAGCTAGCTCTGTGAGGGGTGCCTGCCATGTGGCGGTCGGCTCACTCACATGGAATGAGCAAACATAAGACATAATAGATACTCAGTAAATTTCAGAAGGATTTTTTTTTTTTTAGTACTGGGGATTGAACCCAGGGGCATTCTACCTCCAAGCTACACCCCCAGCCCTATTTTCTTCTTTATTTTGAAACAGAGTCTCACTAAATTGCTGAGGGCCTCGCTAACCTGCTGAGGCTGGTGTTGAACCTGTGATTCTCCTGTCTTACCCTCCCAGGTACTGGGCTTACAAGCATGCGCCACCATGCCCAGCTCAGATGGAATTTTTTTTTTTATGACAGTTCCATCTTAAGCTGCTGGGAATGGCAGATAATGAGTTTTCATGCACATATCAACTAAGTCATTGCGGGTGTAGCGGTTATGCACACACGCGCACAAACATGCACACAGTGTGTGCCCAGTAACTTGCACTTTGAGGCCGTCTTTAGTTGCTGCTGCTGTGGTTTTCCAGGCCCTCTTGCAGAATCTGGTTTAGTGAAGACAGGTTTGTTTTCATTTTTACACTAATAATGTGGACCACTAAGAATGGAGGAACGCTCCTCCATTCCAGTCTTTCTGCCCTTTCTCTTAGTTGTATTCACCTGTCTCTCCAGACCCCCTGCCCTCCCGCCATGTGTCTAGTGAACCTTCTCTCTCACCTTCCCACCTGTGAACTAGGGAGTGTCACCTAGAATTCTTTATGTCCAGTTACTTCATAAACTGCAACTGCGGAGCCGCTGTCGTTGGAGACTGGCACAGACACCAGTGTTACAATGTGGGCAGACTGGTCAGGATGCACCCCACGTTTCCGCAGTAGGTAGGGGTTCATGTTAGTGCTGGGCCAGGTTCAGGGCGCTTCCAAGAGGTATGACTATAAACTAATGAGGCTGGCTTTATGTCAACAAACACAGTAGAAAGTCTACAAGTCGAGCGAATGTTGTCCTTAAACATGGTCCTCTTGGGAGACCCCACGCTCTCGCTCTCTCCGACAGTGCTGCCACTGCTCTGAACACGCTGGGAGTTGTCCTCAGAGTCTGTTTATAAAAACATCAAACTCGCTGCTTATTCACACCTGACTTTTGTTCCTAATCAGCATCACCCAGTGTTATCACTCTCTGGGTTCAGTCTGAGCCTCAAATGTTTAGAGACGATTCCTGAAATCAAATCCACCTTTGTCAAAGGACAAAGATTTGCAACCATGAAGGATATGTAAGGCATGAACCTTGGGCAGGTCTCTAGAATAAGCCCCAAATATTTTCATCAGCTTCATTAAAACAGGATATAAGTCCTCACCCTGACTTACAAATCTTGTTCCTCAAAACCCCTTTCCTACTGCGGGCCCCTTGCCCATACTAACCGCGGGTCTTTTCCTTGAACATGCCAAGCTGTCTTACCACAGGGCCTTCGTACTAGCTGTGCCTTCTACCAGAAATGGTTGAAGGTTTTTAATTGTGACCGCTATCTGCTCAACTCCTTAATATTCATATTTCAGCATAAATGTGACATCTTTGAGAGAGGCTTTCCCTGGCCACTGAGTCTAAAGTCTAAAAGTCACTTTCAAATCACATCACTCTATTGTAATTTTCTGAAGAGCACTGATCACTATTTTTCTCAACGTTTTTATTTGCTTATTTTCCGTATTCTTTGCATTTGAATGTAAATTCCATCCAGGACAGGACCTATCTGTCTCTGTCACCAGGACATCCCCAGCAAACAATAGGCACTCAATAAATGATTGCTTAATTGAATCAAGTGAAACCCAAGGCTACTTGTTTTTTTTTTTTTTTTTGAGAGATGTAAATATGTTATTTTTTAAGAAGGGGATGATTTGGCTAAATATTGAGTACCTGTTTTTTTATGTTTCTAAGTAATTAATTTAAACATCAGGTGGCCTCAGCCTGATGTCTGCGCCATCTTCAGATGACGGTGGCTCTGCGGTCGCATTTTATGAAGTGACCAAGCGTTTACTTTCAGTTACCTGCTCCTTAAGAGTCGGTAGTTGGTTTCCCTTCTTTTAATTTTAAAATATTTAATTGACAAATAAAGATCATATATATTCAAGGGCTACAGAGTGATGATTTGATATATGTATACTTTGTATAATAATTATCACAATTAAATTAACACATCCATCACCACCCATGCTGTAATTACCTAAACCCTGTTAATCTTAAAACTGAAAGCTTGTAGTCTTTGATCAACATTTCATTTTCCCCCAGTGCCTGGCAACCAGCCATTCTACTCCCTATTTCCATGAATTTGACTTTTTTGGATTCCACATATACATGCGATCCTAACAGCATTTGTCTGTGTCTGGCTTACTTCACTCCACATAATATCCTCCCGGCTCATTCATACTGATGCAAATAGCAGGATTTTCTTCTTTTGATGGTCACCTTTTCTTTTGTTTTTAATTTTAAAATATACATGCAAGACAGAATATATTCTCCTTGTCAAAAATTGAAACACTACAGATGAAGGTAAAAGATGTCATCGACTGCCCACCCACCTCATCCGAATTCCATACACACACAGGCCAGGTGCCCATACCTAAATCCCCCAGCATAACTGCTGCTATCAATTTGGAAGGTATCTGGATTTTTCCCCAGTGAGTTTTTTTTTTTTTTTTTTTTTTTTT
>PVJS01011194.1:0-46267 GCA_004027185.1 Glis glis | reverse complement strand
TCTCCTCTTGCCAGATCTCCACAGATGGGACTCTGCTTTGCTGAACTGAAGTCTACTGCCTACTTTGGACTCATCAACTGTGGCCAAGGAACAAACAGCCACTTTGAGGAAGGGAAGCTGACAAGATCGCTGCCTCCGCAGTCAAGCAGATACACGGGAGAGGCAGGACGTGCAAAGACAAAATAAGAAAAGGTGTCCACTGAATGCATTGGTGTTTCTTCATTGGTATTCTGACAAGACTTTGTTCAAAAACATTAAAATCTAGTTTTATAACATCCCAATAATAGCAAGAAAATGAAGAATAGTGTTCCCATGAAGTTTTCTGGATAAATCTCTTTAAAGACTTTGAATGATGACTGGAGAGAAAAATGGCAGAAGGACTGTCCCTGGGCATTGTATCTCTGTAACTGCAGGGCTAAGACTGAAGCAACTGTGGGGATTTTGTTGGCAGAAGAGGGTGTTGAAACTCCTAACAGCATGTAACAATGTATTAGGACAGAAAGTGGCATAAAAATGGCAAGGAATGTAAGCGTGATGACTTTCTCACTTTTAATAGATGGAGGTCAAAATAGTTAAGTCTGAAAAACCAGTAATACAGGAAAAAGCTCATTAGAAAAAAACAAAAATAAATACTAAGAAATATCATACAGTTAACTAAAATTAGGAGGTAGAAGAGAAGCAAAGAAAAAGAAGAAAATCATACAATTTTTGTCATTAAACATAATATGGAATTAATAATTATTACCTAAAGAGAGAATTACAGCCATCATATAAATTATAGTTTTATAGAAAAGAACTATAACAAAAATATAAATATTTCTGATTACCAGAAGAAACACAAACTGGAATAGAGCAATCAGAACAGGCCATGAAGTATTTTTAAACTTATGAAAAAATAAAGTACAAACTAACATGACAAACTAGACCAAACATATTTATCATTTCAGAAGGAGTATAATTAATCTTACCTATTAAAAGAAAGGGTCTTCCATATATGATCACAAAGGAAAACAAATATAGACTGCAAATGTAAGTCAAATCTAAAACATTGATTCAGAAAATCTGAAAATGTACTGGTAAGAAAACTAAATTATTTTTCATTACAGACACAGAAGGCAGAAATCATGACCATAAAATGGAGATTGAATGAATGGCAAAACCTATCAGAAGGTGAAAGAAGAAATCTTTAAAATGATAAAGTGTACAATTGTCTGCAAAACTGCAACTGAAGAAAATCCAATGTGTTGCAAAAGATAGTATCAATATTCATAAATAAAACTAGTGAATATTCAAGAAAGAAATAGAAGTAGATTAGAAGCTAAAAATAATTAAAGGTACATATATAGGTAAACATTGATTTACTATAAATAAACTAAACATATACATTAGTACTCTATAAATAAATTAAATGTATACATATATACATCAACTCCAGAAATAAAACAAGCTAAACAATAAAATAAATCAAAGGAGAGCAAAAGGAAAGGTCTAATATGGAAAAAACTGCATTTTATAAATGAGGAAACAAAAATAAGAATACTATTAAAATTATAGGTTATTTTAGAGAAAATAATAAAATTAATTAAAAATAATTTAACAGCAATGATAGAGAACACAAAAACACAAATGCACAAATAAGAAATGAACAAAAATAAGAAATAAAGATTGGGAGAATTCCACTTCTCACTGAGAACACCTAGAACATATGGATAAAATATTTTTAAAAAGAATTAATCTGAAGCCATTGGAGAGGTACAAACGAGATTCCTGATAGAAGTTCTATGCTGTCTTCTTCCCTCCAGACTTTACCCAATTCATAGGTGACCTCAGTGGGCAAGATAAGAAACTGTGGAGAAAGCAGTGTCTTGGAGCAAGAAACTTGAACATAGTTTTGATGTTTTCTTGGACTCTTGAGAAGACAACTGGAGTGTAGAGCCAAGCTCAGCGAAAGCAAGCCTAGTGAAGCAAGCTCCCCAGGCTGAGTCATTTTTCCCGCCAGTACCTAAGCTGCAGAAGCAGAGAGGCAAAGAAGCCAAGGAGAAAACAGAGCTAAGGATCCGAGAAGCCAGACAGTGTTATGATCAGTCTCAGTGCTGGAAAGATAAAAACTGGAATCCAAGAGACCGGCAAGAAACACATGCAAAATGAAATTTAAGGCAAAGCCATTAAGAATAGCAAAATAAATACATAAATAAGAAAACAATATAATAAAAGCATTAAAAGATAGCAGAGACATAGGAATCAAGATAACTACAAAACATCAGAAGAAATTAAAGAAAAAATAAGTAGAGAGACAGATGTGATCATGGATTTGGGGACTCAATGTTATAGTTATCTGTAGTTTCAATGTGATCCCAGAACATCTCAGCAGAGTTCTTTCTTTACTGTGTAGAGAGCTGGACAAATTGATTGAAGAATGAATAAGGAAAAGGAACCAAAAGAAAAAGCCAGGATGCTCAAAGCAAAATTGAAAAACTAGAGGGCTTTTATAATTTTTACAATTAAAAATCAAGAATTATTATAAAGTTATAACAATTAACACAGGGTGTAACAAAACAATGGAACAGAAATAGAGTTCAGCAAGAAATTCTCAAGTATATAATCAAATTAGTGATTTATGACAAAAATCCTACTTCATGGAAAAATGCTAAAAGTTTTCTATTAAAGTCATGAGAAGCCAATGCCATTATCAAGACTATTGCTGAACATTTTTCTGAAGTTATCAACCAAAATAATCAGAAAAGAATAAGAGAATATTATAAAACTAAGAAGATGAAGTATCATTATTAGATGCCTCAAAATCTAATCAACTGAAAAATGATTATACCTAAAACCATTTAGAAAGATCATTGTATATAAAATAACACACAGAAATCAAATCTCCAAATATAACAACAGTGAGATGAAAATAATACTAGATTCCACTTAACCTAGGAAAAAAATGAAACACCTAGCAAATTTAACAAAAAGTATATAGATTTAAAAACAAATGAAAATACATACTTTGTTTTTAAATAAGACCAAATATCATTAAAAACTAATGTCCTTAAATTAATCTAACAATTTTATTTTTGTATGAACTATGTATTTTGGTTTGACAAATTTGTTTTACAATTGTTATAGCAAATACCTAATGAAATAAAAATGTGAATAGAAGCTTGAAATTTTTAAAATATGTGATAATAGAGCTGGTGCATAAGTGACAAAGAACTCAATGGCCTAGAATAGATAGTCCAGAAAAGCTTCCAAATATATAAAAGAATATTATAAAAATGCTTTTTCAAATCAACAACAATGCCCATTTTGTTCAATAAATGGTATTGAGACAATAAACTTACTTGTAAACATGATAAATTAAATCTATACAATACCAAAATAAGTCCAAAATGAACAAATGCTTAAATATTAAATTTTTAAAGCCATAAGAAGGAAAGAACCTATAATCTCAAAGAAGGAAGCATGTTCTAAAAATGGCACAAAACACAGGAGTTTCTAAAAATCAATCAGAAAAAAACAACAGCCCAATTGAAAAATGTGCCAAGAAAAATGAATAGACAATACTAGAAAAAAAAATTTAAAAAGGAAATATAGATGTCTCTTGGCCATATTTAAAAATAACTGCAATGAGATACCATTTTGCAATGACTGGATTGATAAAGACTTAAAAAGTTAGCTAACACTGTGTTTGTGAGGAAATAAGGGAAGTCACTCTCATACAATGCTGGTGCGACTATAAATCCAATACAACCTTCATGGAGGGCAATCTGGCAATATTTTTTTAATGCAGCAATTTCATGTCAAATAATTTATTCTTCACTTCCACTTACATGGGTTATTCTTTGCAGCATTGTTAGTGATAGTAAAAGATTTGAAATAACCTAAGTGTCCATCAAACTTTATTAGTCAAATAAATTTCAGTACATCCCTACAATGGCACAAGATATAAGCATAAAAAAGTGATAAAACTTCTTTAAATATCGATATGAAATAAACTTCAAGATCAATTTCAGTGAGAAAAAGTAAGACTAGGGCACTTTATCCAGTAGGTTACCATTTGTGTAAAAAAGTAGGAGAAAGAATATTTACATATAAAAGTCTTAATGACAAAATGTTGTCCTTGCTCCTCTTGGTTATCACTTCTAGACTTGGGTGAAATTGCAGACTCTGTGAGGTCTTCTCCACCATTCATACATGGTGAATTTCATGGCAATTACATCTTTCTGACACTATTCAAACTTTAATTAAAGGCATAGAAGCAGTTTTTTGAGTGGGCCCCACTCAATAGGATATAAACCAAGAAAATGCTTTATTCTCCCACCAATGATGTCTAACACTCTTTTGGCTCTCCCTTCTCTAATCTTATATAATACTTTCCACAAATCCTATGGCTTTCCAGATCACCTTCAAACATTGGGAGGTTTCCTCTTTTTCTCTCCTTGCCCCACACCTACCTCAGTCATTCTGCTATTCCAGAGGCAGGGGGAGGGAGAAGGTGACTCAGTTGACATCCTCCTGGATGCATGCTATTGTAACTCAGCGTCCTCTGTGGTGCAGGTGGGCAATGCCAGTTCTCTTTTTGGGAGCAATCTTTGTGGCTTCTTTGGAGCTATTACTCTGGAATCCTTGACATGTCTTATGCACTCTCTGCCTGGGGTCTCTTTGCAGGGACCCACTGGGAAGGATCTAGCACAACTACTATACTATCCCTAGCACTCCTTCCACAGAAATTCACTCACTCTTTTCCACCAGATTTTGCAGATTTTGTGAGTATAGCTTCCTGACTCCAGAAGCATCCCTCCTTCTTGCCCTGCAGAAAGGGGACATTCTAGCCAGTTCCTGATTTTCAGCATCTGCAGACTCCAGAGCCAGCTGTTCTCCCCACAAACTAGACAGAACAAAGTCAAGTTCTTCCCAGGAAATTTATGACTTTCCCTTCTCTGCATCACCATCCTAGATTTCACTTTCTTTCCTATTTGTCATTTCTCCTTTATGTGTTCCTGCCCTGAACTGTCCACTTCAGTGGGGTAAGCCCAGCCAGTTTCACTGAACAAAATACTCTTATTTTGATTTTAGCAGCTCAAAAAATGTTAGGAAATGTTTGAACACCACACTGCACTTCTGGGAAATATTTCCTAATATTAGAGAAGTTGTCTAATTTTCCACTGATGTTTGTTAGTGTTTCTCTCTCCCAATTCACTTTTACTCCCTGAATGAAGGATCGCAATCCATCACAATCCTAGGGGATTTTTGTGAAGAATCTCCTCTCAGCCTTCTCTGTGCCCCATGTGAGAAATGGGAGTAGAAAGGTGATGGTGTGCTTTGGCTGCAACTTTCTTTTTTATTTTTATGGTTCCAGGGATTGAACCCAGGGGTGTTCTACCTCCGTGCTACACCCCCGGCCCTATTTTTTATACTTTATTTTGAAACCGGGTCTCACGAAGTTGCAGAGGGCCTCACTAAGTAGAGAGAGAGAGAGAGCTGAGGCTGGCTGCGAACCCGGATCCTCCGGTCTCTGCCTCCCAAAGTACTGGGATTACAAGCGTGCGCCACCACGCCTGGCTGCAACTTTCTAAATCTTACGGGAGCTTGCTAGCAGCTCTCTTTTAGAACATAAGTGGTGTACTTGTGATCATACATCCTCAGCTTTGAATATTGATCAGCTCCCAGCAGAAAGACACATTCCACTCCTCACCCTGTTATACTGGTTTATACCACCACCTATGGTTTCGTGAACTTTCTTTTTCTGCTCTCCACTAACAGTGAGCTGATATCCTTGTCAGAGAATAGACCTACATATTCTTCCACATCCCCAATCCACTCTGAGCAACTACCACAGATCTGGGTGTAAATTACTCAATTAATGAATATGTAATTACTTGTTATATGATGGATTCATCCTTGGTAGGGCTTATAGCTTGATCACTTATTATAGCTTATAGCTTAATCACCTGATTAGCAAATTACTTGAGTAATAAGTAATTACTTATCATAGTGATTTTAACTTAAAGTTTAATGAAATTTAGTGAATTTCATCCCCAAGGTACCCTGACCCTACTTCCACATACCAATGCTTTCCCTACATAGTTAGATATACTCTGGTGTAATTCTGGATAATTCTACCACCTGTGGCTCTGTTTTTGTTTCAGGGGTACTTCTGGAGGACAACCTGTTAATGACTGCCTCTATGAAACTCCACCCTCAGCTACATGTGCTGCTAGTGGTGAGCATACCATCTTGAGTTAATTTCCATTAATAGGAATGTACTGAGAATTTACTACATACCTGACCCTGAATCTATAAGCCGAGTAGGATGTGGAATCTAAACAAAGAAGCTCAAGTCATGAGAAATACATAATTGCTCCATATTTTAGTTAGTACAGAGTGTTGCATAAATGAAGATACAATCAAATCTGGTGGGTAGATGAGCTGAGAGGATTGATAGGGGGAGAAATATTCCAAGTGAGCCTTGAATTATCTCAGAATATAAAGAAATAAAGAGATTTTGTCCTTATGCCTATGCTTTAATGAAATCCAATTTTTCTTTTAAAATAATCTCTAAGTGTTAATAAGGGAATATGTTTTCACAAGTCTATCAAAATGGGAACTGACATAGAGTATATTCTCCAAGAATTATGTATTTATGTATTCTAGAACTGAAAATTTGCCAAATTCTTTTAGTCACAGTCAGTAAAGAAATCAAGATATTTACCAAAATAAAAATACAAGGCATATTATGCTGTGTTTCTGAAAACATCTTAGTTTGCCTTTTCCCAAAGCAATCCAAGTTGACAGTGTTTCCAATTACTTAAAACAGCAAGATGCTGGGACACATCTCAGTTCAAGTGCTAAGTAAAAACATCGAGATTCTTCCCGAATCCAGAAAAATCACCTTAGGATTTCCACAGATAAACTCATCTGTCTAATCCTCTTGACTTTTAATCTACCCAAATGGGTTGTGTAACAAGAGGTTCCTTTACCTCTACATCTTCTAATAATAGCTAAATCTTCTAGCCAGAAATTCTTAACCATTGCCACTGAGGAAACTCAGGTGCAGAAATGAGCAGACACACATTCCCAGGCTCCAAAGATATAGTCTAAACCCTCACCTCCCCACTCTTCCACAGGCAGCATATTTCTTTGAAGCTTCTTTTTACCTAAAAAAAAAAGAAATCAATCTGAAAGTATAATAGTGGCATGGTGTGGTGGCTCACACTTCTTAGCCCAGTACTTGGGAGGCTAAAATAGGAAGATGGCAGGTTTGAGACTAGCCTCAGCAACTTAGCGAGACTCTCAACAACCTAGTGAGACCCTGTTTCCAAACAAAAAAATTAAAAACACTGGGGGTGTAGCTCAGAGTTAGAATGTCCCTGGGTTCAATCCTTAGTACAAAAAAAAGAGAGAGAGAGAGTAATAGTGATTACTAGAAGCTGGGAAGGGGTAGAAGAGTGGGGGTATAGAGGGAGGTTAGATAATAGGTACCAAAATACAGTTAGACCGAAGCAATAAGTTCTAGTGTTCACAGTGCAGTCGGTGACCATAGTTCACAATAACCTATTGCGTATTATGTGAATAAGTAGAAGTGAGGAGATTGAAGGCTCCAAACACAAAGCAATAATAAGGAGATGGAAGCGTTAATTACTCTGATTTGATCAGTCCACATTGCACACATGTATTGAATAAATATGTACCTCTGCAAAAGAGGCAATTATTATGTGTTAATCAAAAAATGTTTTAAATGTTTAAGGAGATGGAAATGCTAACTACCCTGATTTGATCATTGTACATTATCTACATGTATCAAATGATCGCACTGTATCCCATGAATATGTATAAGTAAAACAGTAAATTTAAATTTTTTAATTCAAAAGGTTTATATTCTTTGTAGAAATATAAAAATATACTGAATATCAACACGATGAACACTTTGAGAAGATATCCTACATTTATCTGTGACACCTAGTACCCCTCCAGCTACATGCACCTAACCCTAGTTGTACTCGTTTGAAAAGTTCTCCTTTAGATTTTTAAGAGAGCCCTCATAATAATTGCTAATTCATACCAGTACCACTTCCCACATCAAACGCATCGCCTCTTTTCATTTTCACAACTACCTTATGAGGGAGGTACTATTATTAACTATTTTTAATGACCTCCTATAACAGATAAAGAAACTGAAGCCCAAAAATGTAAAATGAACTTGCTCAAATTTGCAAGTCTTATTCCAAAGACTGTCATCTTGACCAGGCTTCTCACAGGCATGGATTATAGTTTCAATGTAAAATGTAAATTTTAATTTTTGAGGCTGTGCTTTAGCCAGTAAATGTACATAATGTGATGTGACTATTTGTTATGATTTTTATACCCTCCTTACCCTCCCAATCAATAGTGCCATTCTCATTGGCCATCATGATACATACAATATGTATGGTATTTCATAGCTCAAAGGTACGCGAGTTCTCAGAAAAAGTGGGGTGAAAGGGATTAGCTACCCAATTTCATCAAGATGAAAGCAGACCAAAAGTGGTTGAGCAATTTTTCTAGGATCTTGCACACAGTGAAAAAGTTGAATTACTGCAACACGCAAGCACTTTCAGAGCAGTCCTCAAATTAAAGATTCTCCTTCCATTGCCTCATCTTATCTACATCTCAAAACTAAAGCATTCTTCTCCAGATATTCGCTTGCATTTTATATTTGTTTTTCTTATATGTGTGCATGCTCCAACACTGTTCATTTTAATAGGATGTAAACACCGCCAGTTCCAGCACACAAACATATTGCAACTCAAGGAAACAGGAAGCAGTAGCAGCCTCTGCTTTGCACAACACTCTGTGTACTCAAAATGGTCTCATAAAGCCAATGGCCTCATTGTTAAGTGGATCATATATTCTCATGGTAAAAGAATACCCTAAGAGAAGTACATTACCATGAACAAATAATAACTATTACCAGCAATATGTCATAAAAGGAAATTATACCATAACTACAAATTTCTATTATTATTTAATTTACAAAATTATTCTCCAAGTCCTACCTAAAGAGCATGAACTTCTGATACATTGATTACACAGAAGATCCCAGTGGACAGTCATACAAAAAGACTCGACTGCATCATCTTCTGTCATGTCTACCTTCTGCCACACCAATTCTCTTCCTCCCCTTGTAGCTGACTGATTTCTCTGCAAAGAATTGACAGCCTGCTCCTTTTATTACCTCTCACTCACATCCCAGATTCTCCTCTCTTCAGTCATTTCCATTTCTTTGTGTGTGTGTGTGTGTGTGTGTGTGTGTGTGTGTGTGTGTGTGTATTTTACTTACTTATTTATTTATTTATGTATTTATTTATGTATTTATTTATTTATTTATTTATTTATTTGTGGTTCTTGGGATTGAACCCAGGAGCATTCTACATCTGAGGTACACCCCCAGCCCTATTTTATTTTTTATTTTGTTTTTTTAAATATATTCATTTATTGGTGAATTATAGTTATACATTTTGATAAGTGTCAGGGTATCAAAAGTATGCATGCACACATTGCTCATTTAGCCCTCCCTCAAATCCCATACTATTCCCTCCCTCTTCTCTCCTTTTTGTGCTCAGCATAGTGATCGACTCTGATAAGTTTGTGTATATACATCGTGTGCATTAGTGGGTTTCCCTCGTCCCCACTCCTGTCTCCTTCAGTTAGGTCCCCTTCTTGCTCATCTAAAGTTTTCTCCTTTGTCTGGAGTCCCTTCTAGGTCCCATTCTCCCTAGCTTCCACATATTAGGGAGAACATCCGACTTTTCACTCTGTGACTGACTAATCTCACTTAGCATAATGTTCTCCAGTTCCCTCCATTTCCCTGTAAATGATATAATTTTGTTCTTTATGGCTGCATAAAATTCCACTGTGTACATATCCCATAGTCTTGTAATCCATTCATCTGTTGATGGACACCTTGGCTGGTGCCAAAGTTTGGCAAATGTGAATTGTGCAGCTATAAACATAGATAAACATGCATTAGTCTGATAGTTTAGTTTCAGTTCTTTTGGGTAGATGCCTAGTAGTGGTATTGCTTGGTCATATGGTAGGTTCATTCACAGTCTTCTGAGGATCCTCCACACTGTTTTCCAAAGTGGTAGCATTAATTTGCAATCCCACTAACGGTGTATTAGAGTTCCTACTACTTCACATCCTCGCCAGCATTTGTTGTTGTTTGTGTTTTTAATGATTGTCATTCTAATTGGGTTTAGAAATCTCAGGGTAGTTTTGATTTGCATCTCTCTGATTGCTAATCATGTTGAACAGTTTTTCATACATTTATTGGCCATTTGTGTTTCTTCTTCTGTGAAGTGTCTATTTAGTTCACTTGCCCATTTATTGATTGGGTTATTTGTTTTTTTGATGTTGATTTTTTTTAAGTTCTCTGTATATTCTAGATATTAGTCCTCTATCAGAGGGGGAGCTGGCAAAAATCTTCTCCCATTCTGTCGGCTCTCTGTTGAGGTTCTTGATTGTTTCCTTTGCTGTACAAAAGCTCTTCAGTTTAATGCAATCCCACGTATTGATCCTCATTTTAGTTTCCTGTGCCTTTGGGGTCTTGTTGAGGAAGTCTTTACCCGTGCCTATGTGTTGAAGTGTTGGGCCTATGCCCTCTTCAAGTAGCTGTAAGGTCTCTGGTCTGATTTCTAGGTCGTTGATCCATCTTGAATTGACTCTTGTAAAAGGTGAGAAAGTGGGGTTTATTTCTATTTTTCTGCATATGGTTAGCCAGTTTTGCCAGCACCATTTGTTGAAGAGGCTAACTTTTTTCCAGTGGATGTTTTTAGCCCCTTTGTCAAAAATTAATTGACTGTAGGTATGTGGATTTGTTTCAGAGATTTCTATTCTGCTCCATTGGTCTATGTTTCTGCTTTTGTGCCAATACCATGCTGTTTTTATTACTATGGCTTTGTAGTATAGTATGAAGTCAGGTATTGTGATGCCTCCTGCATGGTTCTTGTTGCTGAGAACTAATTTGACTATTATGGGTTTATTGTTGTTCCAAATGAATTTAAGGACAGATTTTTCTATGTCAGTGAAGAATGACTTCGGTAATTTAATGGGTATTGCATTGAATCTGTAAATCACTTTTGGAAAAATGGCCACCTTGATGATATTTATTCTGCCTACCCAAGAGCATGGGAGATCTTTCCATTTTCTAAGATCTTCTTCAATTTCTTTTTTCACTGTCTTAAAATTTTCCTTGTAGTGGTCTTTTGCCTCCTTGGTTAGATTTATTCCCAAGTATTTTATTGTTTGGGGGGATATTATGAGTGGAAATGTCTTCTGGATTTCTTTTTCAGTGATTTATGGTTGGCATACAGAAAAGCTTTTGATTTTTTAAGATTAATTTTGTATCCAGACACGTTGCTGAATTTGTTGATCAGTTCTATGAGCCTTTTGGTTGAGTTTGCTGGATTTTCTAAGTATAATATGTCATCTGCAAATAGAGATAATTTCAGTTCCTGTTTTCCTATTTGTACTCCTTTTATTTCCTTCTCTTACCTTATTGCTCTGGCTAGGGTCTCGAGTACTATATTGAAAAGGAGTGGTGACAGCGGATATCCTTGTCTTGTTCCTGTTTTTAAGGGGAACTCTTGAAGTTTTTCCCCATTCAGTGTGATGTTGGATGTGGGCCTATTGTATATTGCCTTTATGATGTTGAGGTATGTCCCTTCTATTCCGATTCTCTGCAGAGTTCTTATCATGAATGGGTGTTGGATTTTGTCAAATGCTTTTTCAGCATCTATTGAAATGATCATGTGATTTTTGTCTTTAGTTCTGTTTATGTGGTGGATTACATGGATTGTTTTTTGTATGTTGAACCAGCTTGAATCCCTAGGATGAACCTGACTTGGTCATGATGTATGATTTTTGTGATGTGGTTTTGAATGTGCGTTGCTAGTATTTTGTTTAGAAGTTTTGCATCTAAGTTCATCAAGATATAGGTCTGTAGTTTTCTTTCCTTGAGCTGTCTTTATTTGGTTTTGGTATCAATGTGATGTTGGCTTCATAGAATGTATTTGGGGGAGTCCCGTTTCTTTCTATTTCATGGAATAGATTGAGGAGTATTGGGATTAATTCTTCTATATTCCACCTGGGAAACCATCTGGACCTGAGCTTTTCCTTGATGGTACGTTCCTTATTGCTGCTTCAATCTCTTTGATTGCTATTGGTTGATTTAAATTTTCTATATCATCTTGATTCAACTTAGGAAAGTTGTATGTGTCTAGAAAGTTGTCCATTTCTTCTAGGTTTTCCATTTTCTTGAAATATAGTTTTTCAAAGTAGTTTCTGATATTCCTCTGGATTTCTGTGCTATTGGTGGTAATATCAACCTTTTCATCTCTTATTTTAGTAATTTGGGTTGATTATCTTTCTTTTGGTTAGGTTAGCTAGTGGTTTATCTATCTTGTTTATTTTTTCAAGGAACCAGATTTTGGTTTTGTTGACTTTTTGTATTGTTTTCTTATTCTCTACTTCGTTGATTTCTGCTCTGATTTTAATAATTTCCTGTCTTCTACTGGCTTTGAGGTTAGACTGTTCCTGTTTTTCAAGGGCTTTGAGGTGTGTCATTAGGTTATTTATTTGGTGATTTTCTGTTCTTCTTATGTGGGTGCTCAGTGTTATGAATTTTCCTCTTAATATTGCCTTCAGGGTGTCCCAGAGATTTTGATATGTTGTGTCTCTGTTTTCATTTGTTTCTGGGAATTTCTTAATTTCTCCCCTTATTTCTTCTCTGACCCATTCCTCATTCAGCAGTGTGGTGTTCCCTCTCCATGTGTTTATGAGGTTTCTCTGGGTCTTCCTATAGTTGATTTCTAGTTTCATTCCATTATGGTCTGAAAAGACACGGGGGACTATGTCACATTTTTTTAACTTGCTAGTACTCACTTTGTGACCTAGGATATGGTCTATTTTAGAGAAGGTTCCATGAGCAGCTGAAAAAATGTGAATTCAGCTGTAGTTGGTTGGAATATTCTGTATGTGTCTACTAGGTCCATTTGGTTTATGGTCTTCCTTAGGTCTGAGGCATCTTTACTGACCTTTTGTCTTGAAGATAGATCTAGTCATGTGAGAGGGGTGTTGAAGTCTCCCAATATTATTGTATTGGGATCTATGTGTGATTTAATGCCACAAAGAATTTCTTTTTCGAAAGTGGTTGCACCTATGTTTGGGGCATAAATGTTGACTATTGTTATATCCTCTTGCTGGATTGTTCCTTTCACCCAGGAAGAAATGACCTTCTTTGTCTCTTCTGATAAGTTTAGGTTTGAAGTCTAATTTGTCTGATATCATAATTGCTACTCCTGCTTGTTTTTGAGTTCTGTTAGCATGGATTACTTTGTTCTATCCCTTCACCTTTAGATTTTGCATATCTTTACTTATAAGGTGTGTTTCTTTCAGGCAGCATATAGATGGATTGTGATTGTGATTTTTAATCCATTTTGCTTTTGTCTTTTGATTGGGGAGTTGAGGCCATTTATATACCACGTGATTATTGATAGATGGGTTTTAATTCTTAACATTTTGAGTTTTAATTTTTGTTTGAGGTAGTCTTTGCCTAGTTGTTTATTTGATGGAAATCACTGTTTCTCTGGTTCTGGCATTTCCTTATTATTTCTTCCTTGTAATTAATCTCTTAGAGTATTTTCTCTAGTGCTGGTTTGGAACACATAAAGTGTTGGGGACCATTTTCCTATCTTAAGACTCTAAGTTGCATAAACGGCCTAAGAAGGTAAAAGCTCTACCAAATGAGCCGATCAGGATTTGCTGATATAATAGAGGAATGTTCTCAGAAGAGGGAGTTTCTTAATCTGGGGAGGATAAAGGGTGGTTGATCCCTTGTAAGGATTATCTTCTGATTATTATCATGATTGTTGATCCCTTGTAAGGATTATCTTCTGATTGTTATCATGATTGTTGATCTGCTTGTTAGGACTATCTTTGTAAAGATCTGATGCTCGAAAAAAGGTATTTAAGGACTGGGCTGAATAAAGTCGGGGCTGCTGCAGTGTGGGTGCCTGTCAGCCCTCCCAAAAAGGCTGCGGTATTGACTGCAGTCCTCCCGAAGCTATCTCTAGGTTTTCCTCTTGTCTCTTGTCTTTCTTCTTGTTTTTTCTTAATCCTCACTCCCGTTTCAGGGACCGATTGACTTTGCCGGCGGGCTCCGGCAATAAAGTCTTTCAGCTTCTGTTTGTCATGGAAGGTTTTCATTTCCCCGTCAAATTTGATAGATTTCGTTGCTGGGTAGATAAATCTTGGCTGGAAGTTGTTTTCTTCCAGAGTTTGGATTATGTCACTCCCAGCCCTCCCGGTGTTCATGACGTGTTTTGGAAGGTTGGGAGTGATTCTTATTGGTTTGCCTCTGAATGTTACTTGGTCTTTTACTCTCGCTGCCTTTAAGATACTCTCCTTGGCCTGTACATTAGTCAATTTGATTATTATATGGCATGGTGAACCTCTTCTCTGATCTTGTCTATTAGGGGTCCTATATGTTTCCTGTAACTGTGTGTCGACCTCTTTGTCATGTTTGGAAAATTTTCTAATATTACTTCTCTGAATAGATTATTGATTCCTCTTGTTTCAGCTTCTATTCCCTCTTCTATGACTATTATTCTCAGGTTTGCCCTTTTAAGACTGGCTGAGATCTCTTCAATGTCCAATTCATGCTGTCGAATTGTTTTTTTCTAATTTATACACTATGCGTTCATTTTTGGAGAGTTCATCTTCTATGAGTGAGATTCTGTTTTCCATGTGGTCTAGTCTATTGTTGATGGTCCGTATGATGCCTTCATTTCAATTATTGCATCCTTTACTTCCTTTAGAGCTTCTTTTTGATTTCTGTTCAGGTGTCAGATTCTTTGTTTATTTGATCCTTTCTTTCAGGCTCTCTCTGAATTCTTTTCAGAAATCCTGTATCATTTCTACTATTAAAGTACTGAATTTCCCTTCTGGCAATCTTTGCACTTCTGTGTTGGCGGGTTCTGTTGTTGTGGGGTTGTGGGGGCTCATTGTTTCTTTGCTATTCTTCCTTTTCTTGGTTTCAGGTTTTTTTATGTTTATACCTTTGTTGCTTTTGGTAGCTCTCTCTCTCACTCTGTAGGTTTCCTATGTCTAATCTCTCTCTCTTTATAGTTTCTTATCCTGGAGCTAGATATTTGCTACTAGGTGAGCCTTAAAGGTGAATAGCCTTTACTGAATGGTTATTCTCACTTGCTTGGTATAAGGTCCATTTGCAGACCCAATTCTTGGTCTCCTTCAGTGATTGTGACCCTTGCCTGGTGCCTCTTACTACTTGCAGGTGACCAGTGCTGCTATTGCCCCTCTCACTGCAAGTGTGGGTCTCCACGTTTTCCACTTGGGCTGTCTCTATGTCTCTCTCTGTCTACACCTATGGCAGGTGTCACTAGCAGGGGGCCCCGGGCTTTTGTCTCTCTTTGCCTACAGAAGCGGCAGATGTCACTTTGATCCAATTCTGTGCAAACACAGAATTCCATGTTTTCTACAGAGAAGGCTGGTTTGGTCCAATTTTTCCCCAGGTACCACAACTGTATGTCCTGTGGCGATCCTCGGGGACTCTATAAGGGCTCTGCAACCCACGGGCTGCAAGTCTGTCCCACCCAAATGTCGCCAGGGACTGTCTGCTTACCCACGCATCTACCGCATCCCACAGCAGACCCCACTCCCACCTCCGCCGGGGCAATCCGCACCATCTCAGACCCCGCGAGTCCCTGTGGCCCTGCTGGGTGGTCTCCCCCTGGGGCTGCTCGTTGACTTATGGTCTCCTTGAGTGCTGCTCTTAATCTCTGAGGGGGGGTGGGCTCAGTTGCTGCTGCAGGTTCTGGCCAGGTCTCCGGGCACTGGGGACTCTGGTGAGCGTGGTTCAAACTGCTGCTCGCTTTTGTCAGGGATGCTCTGCAGTGCTGGTTTTAGAAGAGCTCCCTGTCTTCTTTGTTGGTGGCCTGCAGAAGCCGCAATGCTGGTAACTGCCGGTGTGGTCTGACAAAGATGGCGCCGCTGCCGCTTCTGCCAATGCAGCAGTTTGGGTCTGTGTCACGCGTGGAATGAGTCACTGCTCGCCTTCACTGGTGCTATTCTGCAGCTGCTGGATTCACAACAGGTCTCTGGCATCTCTGTTTGTCTTGTGTAGAAGCCACAATGCTGGTAGCCGCTGGTAAAGTCCTGCCAAGATGGCGCCACTGCAGCCACTGTGGCCGCCGCCATTTGTTGTCTTGAGTGTGGAGCGAGCCGCTGCTTGCTTTCGTCTCTGCTGATCTGCAGCTGCTGAACTCACAACAGGTCTCTGTCTTCTCTGCCAGCGGCATGTGGAAGCTGCGATGCTGGTAGCAGCCGGCATGGTCCAGCCAAGATGGCGCCGCTGCTTTTCCTTAGGTAAGACGCTTGGAGCTTTTTACTTTCCTCTGTTTTGTCTTCTGTCTTTGATTCCATCACGTTTCAAAATTTTCGTTGTTTAGTTCAAGTTTTTGTTGCTTTTTTCTTCTCCTGTTGAGAAGTTGCTTTCACGGCAATTGAGACCCACGTCTCAGAGTTCATAATATGGTATCTCCCTTAGAAACCTCTCTCATTTCTATTTCTCTGGCTAAGTCTCATCTAATTCCTTTGTAAATGAAGGATACACAGCAGTCCCTAGGGACAACTCTTTTTCTTGATATTTGTGTCTTAAACCTAGTGCTAAGACCAAGAGACAGATGTAGTGATGCTCAACACATAATTTGGAAAGAGATGGTACTTTTTACAAAATAATAATGACAATCCAAAACAAATTTACTTTTTGCAAAGTTTATGAGACTATATAACCACAGGCACATATTGATAGTGCCCCCCAAACCCCCACCCACACTGATCAGTTTGGTAAGATGTCTCCATTCACTTTCAATTTTCCATATATGAACAATTCCCATGGCATATTATTCTTCGTGGGCCTTGTCAACTTTTCTGAAGTATTTTTTAATTTGTGGGATCTCAATACAAATACAACGTCCTTGTCTAAAAAGAGTTAAGCACCACAGAGACCCTGGATTTCCCTCCCTGTTCATTAAATATAAATACTATTTGTATAATACCCATACTTCATTAGTAACTCATCATCGCGTCTGGTCCATCTCTAAGCTAATCACTCTTCTGTTCTTCTGAAACATACTTAGTTATGCCTCATTTTCAGACAATACAATGTTCTCCTTTTTTCCCACTCATTACCAAACTTGACTCTTAGAATGTTATTTTATTATATCTTACCTTTCCAACTTGACAAAATAATTTTAAACCATCATTCTTATTGTCTCCAATGTGTGTGTGTGTGTGTGTGTGTGTGTGTGTGTGTGTGCATGTGTGTGTGTTACTGGGTATTGAACCCAGGAACATTCTACCTTTATCTACACCACCACCCCCTTTTTTTAAAGTCTCACCTAAGTTACTGTGAGCTGGCTTTGAACCTGTGATCCTTCTGTCTCAGCCCCCAAGTACTGGGATCAATGGTGTGCACCACCACACCAGGCTTTATTGCCCCAAATTGTACTTTTCAAGTGTTCAGCTAATCCAGGAATTAAAGTGCTCATTCTGTGTGAAACCTCTTTTCTGTATTGCAAATACCTTGAAAAGGTATGCTACATGTACCACCAAAAAGTTTTCACTTCTCAGTCATATGTCAAACCACTTCAATCTAACTTCCAATCCTATCAAGCTTCTGAAAGGGCTTTCTTAAAGGTCAACATTCACCAGCTAATTGGATAAGTGGCCTTTTCCTGGGTCTTTAGCTCCTTTAACTCTGTTGCTTTGGACACTACTGATAGGTTTCCATTTTAAAAGTGTCCTTCCTTTCCCTTGATTTTCTTGAAAGTTCTCCATCCTACTTTTACAACCTCTGACTTTTTCCTGGGACTCCCACACTGCTTCTTCTGTAAAAGTATTGTTGGTACTAACATTCTATCATAAGCCCACTTCCTTTATTCTCTGCTTTGTCTCTCCACGGGGTCACTTTCTCTTCCATGGTTTCAACAATCATCTGTATACTGATTATTCACAAATTTATTTATCACTTTGACACTTATCCTGTGCTTCAGACCTATATTAAGTACTTATACCTGAGTGTAATATAGGCAGCTCAAAAAAACCTGTTTCTGCTATATTTATCTTCAAAGTAAAGCTAATAATAGGACTTACAAAATCATTAAGGTAATAATGATTAGCTGTTGAGACAGATAAACACAAAAACTCAGTGATGTCACACAATAAAAATTTCAGTCACCTCAATTTCAATGGCAGAGGAAAAACAAGTTGTGATCTCTTCTCTGGATTCATTCAAGGACTCAGTGTAGAAGGAATGTATGTCACCTATAATATAACCTTGGGCATCGACCTAAGCCAGCAGACAAAAAATTAAAGAGAAAGGGGATGGTTTCCTAGCCAAGCCTGAACTGGTATATATAATTTCATCCCCCCTTCCTGCCAAAAATTTCAGTTATATGTCCTAATTGCTAAACAAGCTTGGAAATGTAGTCCAACCCTGCACACAGAAAGAAAGGAAAATGAGCTTGGAGAATAGGTGATAAGCCTATGCCACATTTGTGTAAATTAACACATGGTTACCACTTAGTCTAACACATCCTAAAACAAATGTTGGTTTACTGTGTATTTGTTCAGTCATCTCAGCTAGAATTTTCAGTTATTTTTTGGTTTCTCACTATCTTAGTCCAACTGGTCATCAGGTCATTGATTTTGTCTTACAATTATCTCTTAAATTTAAAATTTTCTCTCCATTTAAATTGCCTTAGCTCATTAGTGTTGAACACTAACTTAACAACAGGAGCACTTGGATGGTTTGAAATTAAAACTGATCTCCAAGTCCCAAGGCACATAAATTAGGTCTGCAGGGTATCAAAATTTTCTTAAAGTTATCAGTGAAATCCTAATAGGCAGCCAAGGGTAAGAACCACTGCTCTAATCCAACTTCCTCCTCACCACACCCAGGATGAGCTCATTGAAGCACTGATGGAATGCAATCATGACATTCCCTTGCTTAAATGTTGCTTTTTTAACTTCTGTTGTCTAAAGCAAGGTGTGCATATCTAATGATCCTGCAATATGAGCCACTGGAAAATAAAATGTTTATTTAATTTTTTATTTTATGGCACTGGAGATCGAACCCAGGGGGCTTTCTACCTCTGAGCTATACTCCCAGCCCTTTTTTTAGTTTCTTTAACTTTTTATTTTGAAATAGGATCTAAGTTACTGGGCGTTGGCTTCAAACCTATGATCCTGCTGCCTCAGTCTCCCAAGTACTGGGATTCCAGGCATGAATAGCATACACATCAAGATGTTTATTTGTATGCTTCCTGTCATGCCATTTTAATTTGATCATTGTGTAAGTTTTATAATTTACATAATTCATCAATGTAGTAAGGTGAAGGCATTTTCTTACTATTTATTGGTTTTGCATTCTCCAATACAGTGGCTTCCGGTATAGAATGTGAATCCCTGCGAGGTCTGCATGATGATTCACTGCGCTCAACACTGAGAACTTATTTTGAAACTACTCCAGGACCTGAGGACAGGAGACCAAAGCTAGTGCCCAGCCATGGCAGTAAGACTAACAGGAAATTCCCTGCACACACATAAACTAGAAATAGATTTGGAAATAGATATAGAAAATGGAAATAGGGTAAGCTAGAAATAAACCTGCTTCTTAGGAAAGACTAGCATGCAAACTTCCAGTCAGTAGAGGGAAAAATGTGTCTCGGTCAACATTCTCACTGCCATAATCCCAAAAGCCTGACCACACAACCTATAGGAAGGGAGACGTATTTGCTCACAGTTTCTTGGAGATTCCGGGTTCAGTCCATGTGAGGCCAGCGTCTACAGATCTCAGGGCATGGCGGCGGGAAGCAGAGAGAGGGAGAGAGCAAAGCTCTGCTCTCACATCATGGAGGCCAGAAGCAAGAGAGAGCCAGCAAGGGGATTTAAAGACACAAGCACATTCCTAAGGTCACACTCAGGGACCTACCTTCCCTAGCCACTAGCCTAGGTTACCATACTGATGAGATTATAACCCTCATGGCTTAACTATATCAACTCTGAGCTCTTCAGAGGGCAGTCTATATCTGACCATAACAGAATGTTTCCCCTAGAAATTTGTATTCATAAGCCAACCATTTTATAGTAGTATCTTACAATCTATGTTACTTGGCCAAAGAACGTCTACAGAATCTAATATGAAGAAAAAATGAGATGGAACATGTGAAAGATACCTCTGAAGAAAGAGAGGGTAAAGTGAAGAGGTATAGGGTAGATCTAATCATAGTTGCAGAAGGGAAAGAGAGGAAGAGGTGCAGGCAATATGCCAAATGATAAAGGTAATAATTTTCTAGACTAAAAGAAAGACATGGAACCTCAGATTTTGATGCACAAATTTGGTTGAGTGGCATAAGTAAATCTACATATAGACTTAGAAACATCATAGTTCAACACCAAAGCCAAAGAGAAACACTTAAAAGTAGCCAGAGTGAAGAGTGACAAATGATTATTTTTAATAGTTGAAAGGCAATGGAAATACAGATTCAATGTTTCAAGAGGCAAAACTCTTAACCTAACATTATATATATACATAGCAAAATTTAAGAAAATAAGGGTAATAAAGGATAGATTTAGATGAAATTAAGGTCAAAAGTTTACATTAAGAAAGTTTTACTAGAGAAAATTCTAGAAATTATACTTCCAGAAAAATAGAAAGCTGTCTATCCTTAAAGTATAATCTGGCATGCAGTAAAAATAGTACACAAATAAATTTAGTCAATCTTAATGCATATTTACTAAGCAAAACAATAATTATATGGCTAATATGAGAAACCAATATACTGAACAATGCTAGCATAAATAGTAAAGGAGTAAATGAAACAAAGCACTTTAAGGAAATAGTTGTTGGCAATGAAAGCCCAGCACCCAGTTGTGCTAGGGCAGTGGAATAGGTTTCTGAGAGACCAAAGACACTCAGAGATGGGATGTAATACTTATGACTTATTGAGAAATGTTTTTTTTTTTTTTTTTTTGCGGTACCGGGGATTGAACCCAGGGGCATTCTACCTCCGCGCTACACCCCCGGCCCTATTTTTTTATACTTTATTTTAAAACTGGGTCTCACGAAGTTGCGGGAGGGAGAGAGAGAGAGAGAGAGAACTGAGGCTGGCCACGAACCCGGATCCTCCGGTCTTCGCCTACCAAAGTACTGGGATTACAAGCGTGCACCACCACGCCCGGCTTGAGAAATGTTTATGGGGAAACTCCAGTGGTGACAGGCTAGACAGGTCCTTTGCCATGAAGTTCAGTGGTGACAGGCTGGAAAGGTGTACCTCCATTTTTCAGCTTTGCCAGAAAATAGCTTCCCCATTCTCCCATGATGCTCTGCCCAGCAGCAGAGCTCGACGAGCATTTCAGTCTCCATGGTTCTCTGGTCTGCAGCAGTTACTTCAAGGAGCGGGGTTTTATAAGTGAGGCTATGGAAGCAGTGACATCATTAGTTTACCTTGAAAAGTCCTATTGTATGATCAGCACCCCAAGAAACTTGTCATGTATACAAGAAAGCAGCTTTCTATGGATAACACTAATGTGCCCTAATTCCTAACAGAGATGAGAGAAAGTCAGCTTCCTTCAAGATGTACTTGAACATTTCAGCCCAGGTATGCTCTCATTGTTCCCTTAACACTGCTAGATTTTGTGAAATGGGGAGGAGAACTTCAGGGATAGGGTATTTTACTGTCCTTTTTTCCAAGGATGACACAGGTGAAAACAACAAAATTTAAGATCTATGGGGGCAATAATTTGTGTATTTTCTTTTCTATTGTGTCCTTAACAGCTAACGAATGTCTATAACAGGGTAGGCACTGGGGAAAAATCTGTTAATGTAAATTTTATTTAGCAACCAGATAAGATGGGGGTCTCTAGAAAAACAGAACTAAAATGATGTTTATAGAGATTTAATTTGAGGAATTGGTTCACATAATTAGAGCATCTGGCAAGTACAAAATCTATAGGAGAGGCCACCAGGCTGGAGACCCAGGGAAGTGCTGATGGCAGTCTGTTGGCAGAATTCCCTCTTGCTAAGGAGGAGACAGCCTTCAACTGATTGGATGAGACCCACATACATTATGGGAGGACTTTACTCAAAGTTCACTGATTTAAATGTTAATCTCATCTTAAAAACATTTCACATAAACATCCAGAATAATATCTGACCATATATCTGTGCTATCTGGGCACCATAGTCTAGTTGATTTGACACATAAATTAACCATCATAGCAAAGAAGTCAAATATGGTAAAACTTTTCTTTTGATTTTTTCTTTAATATCAGAGTTGAAGCTATATTTTAAAGAATGTTTGTCATTTAGCAATCAGATTGATTTTTTTTTTTCAGTATGGGGATCAAACCCAGGGCCTAATGCATGCTAGGTAAGCTTTCTACCACTGAGTGACACCCCCACCCCTTTTTGTTTTATTTGAAACAGTTATCACTAAATTTACCAGGCTGGCCTAGAACTTACAATCTTCCTGCTTCAGCCTCCTAAGTAACTGGGATTACAGATGTTTGCCAGCACACCTGGCTTCATATTGAAATAGAAATGGCATTCCATTTCCATAATGTCTTGGATTTTCTGCAAAATAATCCTAGAAAGGGAAGAAGCCAGGAAGTTGACCATTGTTGTCTATGTGTTATAAATTCACTAATATATAAAGGTTAAAAAATAGACAAAGAAACCCCGATGAACTATCTCTTTTTACCTGCCAGATTTGTGAAATGAATGCTAGAAACTTGTAGTTTCTTATGTATGTGTTATGGTTTGTATTTAAAATGTTACCCACAGCTCATGTGTTCAGTAATGCAGCCAGGGTTGGAGGCAGGGCATGGCTGGAGGAAGTGGCTCACTGGGGATGTGGCCTTAGGGACTGTATCTGTCCCTTGACCATCACCCCTGTCTCTCTCTCTCTGCTCCCACCACAGTGAAGTGAGCTGGGTTTTTCCTCCCCCATCATGTGCTGAAGCACTGCTGCTGCAATTCCTGCCTTCGAGCTGACTGCCCATGGATCAACTTCTGAAATCCTAAGCTCTACTTAAATCTTTATTTCTCTAAGTTGTGCTTGTTGGATATTTTGGTCACAGTGATGAAAAAGCTGACTAAAACAGTATGATTAACCCTTTTTCTGCAATCTCCATTCTAATGCCCCTATCCTTTCTAGATAATAGGAACATAATTGGTATTATATAAAAGTTAGCACCCCCTCAAATAAAAAAGCATTTCAAACAGGAAATACCAAACAATTCCCAGAATTAAAGCGCTACATCTTTACAGATCCTGCTTCAGACTAGCTACTTGGGCACTTTCTCTCTTCCTCTCATTTCCCTACTTATGTGCCCTGATTTTCCAGCAAAACCCCATTTAAATAAACACCTATAGTTGGGTTTTCTCAATTCTTTTAGGGTGACCATTAACCCTCTGTATTCCAAACCTTTCTCTAAAGACAATTCATTTGAGACCTTAAACCATAAGTGAATAATTATATTCTCAACACTTTTAAGCATTCATGTGGCATCAGAATATTTTATTTGTGCATTTTACAACAGAGAACTTTCAATCCATCTCTTCTGCATAAACATTAGCAAGGCTTCAATAAAAAGAGAAGCAAAATCAAAATGACTAGCTTATTTTTTCAAAGGGCAGAGAAACAGGTAAAGTTTATATTTTAAATAACAATATTACTCACATAAGAGAATCACACGTTTTGGTGAGTGAGATGCCAACGAGAGTTAGTCACCTCTTTAAAGCACTTCTGAAGCCGGGTGTGGTGGCGCACGCTTGTAATCCCAGTACTTTGGGAGGCGGAGACCAGAGGATCCAGGTTCGTGGCCAGACTCAGCTCTCTCTCTCTCTCTGTCTCTCTCTCTCTCTCTCTCTCTCTCTCTCTCTCTCTACTTAGTGAGGCCCTCTGCAACTTCATGAGACCCGGTTTCAAAATAAAGTATAAAAAATAGGGCCGGGGGTGTAGCGCAGAGGTAGAATGCCCCTGGGTTCAATCCCCGGTACCGCAAAAATAAATAAATAAATAAATAAATAAATAAATAAATAAATAAAGCACTTCTGCCGCTTCAGTGTGCAGGGCCGGTGCCAGCTGCACTCCCTCTCTTGATTGTGGCAATAGGATGCGCTCTCTCTGAAGCTGAACATGGCAGCTCAAAGGTCAAGGGCCAATCTGCATTGACCGGTCTGCTCTCCTATCTTGTTCCTTGAAGATGAGTATATAAGAACAAAGAAGAAAGGGGTATTTCTTCATGTGCTCTGACAAATTCAAAAATTGATTCCAAACTTCTTTTACTCACTTTGCTTATTGTTGTGTTCAAAGTCTTCACAGGTATTTGTCTTCATTCAGAGGTTGTCTAAAACTAGCTATAGGTTTTTTTTTTCCCTTTGTCAGGATATTTTCTTTTCCTGGTTTCATAGATGCATAGATCATATTTCTCTTACTAAAAGAAAAACTCTTTTTTTTTGTGGTACTGGGGATTGAACCCAGGGGCGTTCTACCTCCAAGCTAAACCCCCGGCCCTATTTTTTTATCTTTTATTTTGAAACCGGGTCTCACGAAGTTGCGGAGGGCCTCACTAAGTAGCTGAGGCTGGCCGCGAACCTGGATCCTCCGGTCTCAGCCTCCCAGGTACTGGGATTACAAGCGTGCGCCACCACACCCAGCTTCTAAAAGAAAAATTCTGAGAAGAAAGACAAAAAGAGAACCCCAGTGTCTGTGTGTGTGTATGTGTCTCTCTCTTTCCTGCTATTTGTTCTTTGTTAAAAAAAATATGCTGGTACACTGTAGTCTCACATCATAATGTAGTTCAGAATGATAGGGACATACATGCACATAGCAATTGGTGAGCTTCCCTCTCCCCCCAGCTCCCTTGCTATTTGTTCTTAAGGTCTTCCCAAACTTTCTCATCATATAACTATTTATTCCTAAGAAGTATAAAGCCTTGTGTGCTTAGTTATGTAGATTTTTATATGGTACTCCCCAGGAAGGGACAGAAGCAACACTGTCCTTATGTTTATCAAACTTGGAGTTGCCAGACTGTCTTGAACATGGGTTTTAAATGATTTCATGGTCTAACAGCCTATAGAAACTCTGACCTTGTTAAAGGAACAGATATTGACACTCTTCTGACACCAATGGTTCCCAGGCACTTAAACATTTAGAATATGTAACAGCTGATAAAAGACGAGCAGTCAGAAAGGATCCTGGCAGACACAGCTGTGATGGTATTGACCCTTTACATCCTTAAGTTGACTCTGTCCCAAGAAATGGGATGGAGTGGCCAGAGTGGGTAAGGGCAGGCACTTTGAGCAACAGTAATTTAATAATAGTTATGGACTTATTTCAGTATTTGCACAGCCAGTGCCACTGTAGGTGTTTAATGTTTATAAATCTTAGAATTTACAAATTAGTGACTTTTTAAATTGGTGATCAGCATATGTATCAACTCTTTTGCCAAGTAAGAATCTTAAACAGATACCTATTGTCATTATCACTTCATAAAAGGGAAACTTAAAACCACATAAATTAATAAGGCAGAATAGAAGTGGAATAAGTTAAATGAAATAAATTTTCCTTTATGAAAAATTGCAAAATTAATTTTATTTTTCATAATTACTAACTTGAGAATATTTAATCACTGACCTGCCTCTGTCTGCAGGGAAGCCTTCATCTGATAGTTAAGTGCCACTTTAAAGTTAAGAAGTATCTTATAGCTAGTCATGGTGGCATATACCTGTAATCCCAGTACTTGGGAGGCTGAGACAGTATGATCACAGGTTCAAGGACAGTCTCAGCAAGTAGTGAGACCCTGTTTCAAAATAAAAATAAAATAGGACTGGGGGTGTAGCTCAGAGGTAGAATGCCTCTGGGTTTAATAAAAAAAAAGAAGTATCTTACCTAAAGGACAATATATGGACAGAAATTTTGAACAGGTCAATAACCAGAAGATGAATCACTTTTATCATAAGGATATTAAATATTGAGCATTCTTGGTTGAAGAAATGTCAAATATGGCCCAATTTTTATTTGTTTTGTGCTCACAAATCTAGTGTCAAATATTTATATCCCTTTTCATCTCAACCAAAATATGTATATCCATTTTTATTGCTGATCCTTGGTAATGTATAATCCATGTTTTTCATTATATGACTACAAAACTATTACAGAAACTATTTTAGCACATGGTTTCATGATAGTAAAAAATTAATAGCTTTATCCTGGAAAATACACGCATATAAACTAGTGTTCTTCTAAAGAGATTTTAGTAGAGGGTGGGGTGCTTTCTGTCTAGTTAGATGAATTATTTCATTCCAATGTATAAGCCTCCCCTAAAACAACAACAAAAATAACTAGAGGTTTTCACATGTTTAATTTAAAGACAATTTCTGGATATTAATTCAACTCAGGTCAAGTTTTCTAGTAACATTTTCTCAATATTCTGAAATCCAAGTAGAGGATCATTTTTATATTAATTGATTTGAAATTATAAAAACATTTGTGTGGAGAAGCATAGAATTCTCATCCTTAAAGAGAACTGAACATGCATAATTAAAGAAAGTCCATTTCATATGATATCCACAATTATATGCATGATGGCTAATCTCATATTGCATATTATAATCACATACCCTTCCTTCTTACTGAATTAAAGAGACTCAGACTTTCTCACTTCTTCAACTGAATATATTTCCCAACTAGGAAAACTTTAAACTATTCCCCGATTCCAGTTCTCCAAGTTGACATTTCAATGCATAATGTCTAGAACATACTTTGGTGCCTTCTGTGACTTAATTAGTTCAGGAATGACTTGCACTGAGTCACCACTCATTACCATTGCTCTTATTCCCAGCTCTTGGCAGGCCTTTGCAAATTATTGATCTTTCTCTTCTTTCTCCTTAAACTTTGGACCAAAGTGTTCCAAAGGGAACTGTGGTAACCATTTTAATTTTTAGTGTAATTAGCAAAGATTCAAGAAAGCATCTCCCAATAGAACAATCACATCATGCAGGAGAGAGATTCTTGGCTGGTTTAGTCATCTTACAACTATCTCCACAGCTTTGGTACCTAATCCACATACATATGCAGAAGCTGCCTCTTCACTATTCTCTTTTAACTCTAAGAATTGAATCACATACAATTTTATGTGTCAATTAAAAAAAACATTTGTTAAAGAACTGAATCACAGTTCCTTTGGATTGGACACATTACCATATGCCTTTTCTAAAATTTCATAGCAACCACAAAGTGAAAAGATGTTGCTATGTACCCATGAACACGACAAATGGATGGAGATGAAGATTTGATCATGGACGTTGACTTTTCCTCCAATTTGTGTCTTGAAAGGTATCTTCCTATCACATTTTCCAGAACTATATCTTCCCTAGAGTCATATGTTTCATTGGGAAGGAGGGGCAATATCTTTTCTATTACTAAGTCCAGGACATGATTCACCATTATTTTGCCCCATCTCCATAGATAAACTGTCCTCAGAAGTAAGTGTTCCTAACAAATCTTCTCTTTCTCTCTCTCTTTCTCTCTCTCTCTCTCTCTGCTTCACTCATTAGACTTTTTAGTTTTATAATTGTTATTGTCCTTTTCATTGCCCCACTTATAAATGAGCAGGTTTGAGTCTTTCACATATTTCCTTTGGCAATATTTCTTTTATTTTTAATATGCTTTCTTTAACTGGATTGAAAAATAAATATTCTATTGTTTGAAAACAGCAAAACTGAATTAAGCACTCATGTTTGCAGTTATTTTATAACTAGCAGCATGTCCAAACATAAATCAGACTGGCTGTGACCATGTTCTGTATAAATTGGTAGTTACCTGGTGTGCCCATTTCAGACTCAAAGACATTGAATTCAATGATCTGAGAAGGTCCTCACAGTCCACCTATCTAACCAAAGCAGTATTTTAAATGCTTCATTAATTAAACACTTCATAAAAGCACTAAAAGTTCTGTTGTTTTTATTGTCATTTGAAAATGACTAAATCTGTGTGTGGAATAAGAACTAAGTAAAGTTTACTATGAACTTAATTTGAGCATCAAATACAACAAATTATCAGCCCTTTTCAATGACATTCTGTTTCAGACTGGTCTGTGATAGACATTCTTCTAAATATTGGTGAATCAACAGTAAATAGACAGATATCAATGTCTGGTTCCCCTTCTTATTTTAATTTCCTGCCTTCTTTTTAACTAGCAACAACTAAAGAATCTGTAGTTGAATGATGCTGCTTTATTTTTTCTTTGCCTTAACCATTTTGGCATCTTATTAACTACTTTCTATTGCTTCTACTATTTCACTCCAATCTACACTGAGATTTCTCATCCATATATTTAAGAATCTTAATTTTATTTAAAGAAAATAAATTTGTAATGTGGGAAGGATGAATGTGGACAACAGACAACTTAAAATATGTGGGCACTGAGAAACTTATCTTTCACAGCACATTTTAAAATAATCTAAATAATTTTAAAAGGTAGGTTTTATGTAATCCATATTAGAGATGATAAAAATAAGGCTGAGTAGGGCTTATTAAGTGTGGTAACAAAATACCATAGACTGGGTGCCTTGGACAACAGAAATTTGTTTACTCATAGTCCTGGGGGCTGAAAGTCCAAGTTCAAGATGTCAGTAGGTTTGATTTCTTCTGAGGCTTCTCTCCTTGGTTGGTAGATACCACCTTCTCTCCATAGCCACACATAGTCTTTGCTCTATGCACATATGTATGTTTTCTTCTTATAAGGACTCTAGCAGATGGTATTAGGATAAAAGGCTCATTTTAACTTAATCACCTCTTGAGAGACCTCATCTCTATATATGGTTACTTTCCAAGGCACTGGGGTTTAAAGCTTCAATTTAGGAATTTTGCAGGGGACACAATTTGGCCCATGACACAGATATCTCATATATTTCTGTGATGGGTAATTTTGTGTCAACTTGGCTAGGCTACATGGTCATTTGGTCAAACATTTTTCTACATGTTTCTGTGTATTTTTTAGATGAGATTAATAGTTAAATCAGTAGACTTTGAGTAAAGTAGATGCCCCTCCATAATGTGAGCAGGACTCACCCAATCTGTTGAAGGCCTTAATAGAAAAAGACTGACCTCCTAGAAGAAGAGGGAATTCTGCCAGCCAACTGCCTCTGGCCTCAAACTTCAGTTCTCCCTTGGGCCTTTAGCTGCTGGGCTATCCATATATGGTAAGGTAAAAATCTGCAGGGTAGGCTACATACACGCACAACAGAGATAGACAGAAAGAAAGACACTGATGAGTGGGCTTCAGAATCAGATGGTGTAAGTTTATGCTGAATGAGCAGAGCAATATATAGTTGGATTTGCAAATTGGATAAAGAGGGTGGGGATGGAGATTGAGAAGAGATTCTGAGGGAAGAAAATTCTTAACCACTCCTGTTTTTTCTTTTTTCATGGCTCCTGCCAATTTCAGTGTTCTGCCATTTGGATATCTTACTGAAATGAGATGTGATAATGCAGAGTTGTAAAAATTCCACACAAACATAATCTCTTAAGGAGAGCTGTATATTCTTTCCCTATTTAAAAGACAACACAGGATCCTAACAAAAATGGTAGCAGTAGACAGGCTACTAAGTTTCCTTTTGTGTCAACCAGTAGCACCAGGATGCTTGTTAATTTTTTTTTGCTAATCTCACAAACTGAGATCTTTCAATTGGCTAATTCACAGAATTTGTCTGAGAAAACTGGAAAAAATGTGCTTATACTCAGTAATAAAGCTCATAGTCACATGGAACTACGGAAGAGGCTAGCCCAGTCAATGACCTTGGTGCCATTCTCAATACGTTCAATGTGACTGAGTTAAACGGTCTCAGTACAAAGGGATGAAATTTAGCATTCTTGTCCTCACTGATGCTGATAACAGAAAGCTATTTTTCTCAGCTGTGTAACTTTAATTTCCACCAAAGAAAAACCTGTTCATGGATTTCCTTTTAATGGTATGGAGGATCAAAATGAGGGACTGGTCATGAGATAAGCATTTCTGTCTCTTACAAAAGATGACTATTGAATATATTGCCTGTTGGTTGTTCATCTGTATATAAGTATCCATGTGAAAACTGTGATTACAAAATGTTATCTCTCCTGAAAATTTGGTATTGACTTCTTCCCTTTCTTTTCTCTTTGTCTTCTACCTTCTCCTTCCCCCACAATTTTTGCAATGATGTCATAAAACTCAAGTAATAATTTATTTTTTAAATACAATTACTACAGGATCCTAGGCATTTGCCAAATTTGCATTTCCCAATAGCTACATGGTTTGAAATTTCTATTTCTTTTTTAGCATTTATATTTTGAATATATATTTTATGGTAGCAGTCTCAAGTCCTTTTTAGATAGGTAAAGCATCATATGTAAACTAATATATGCCTAGTAAACAAGCCATCTGCAATAGTATTAAAATATTTTCTTATTTCTGTATAAAGGATTTCACAGCTTGATTCTTTGCACTTTCTAGTTTTATAACTATAATTCCCATCACCCTTTCATCAATTACTCATGATCTGCCTAAATTGTATCCTTGTGCTGCCCCTCTCCCCAAATGTGTGCACTTTTTCCTTTAATGGTTTGTATCAGAGACTCTGGGAGAATTGCTTTCCGGTTACTAGAGCCGCTTTGACAGCTGACACAAAACTGGAAGTGCCTGGGAATTTACATCCCTCTGGAGTGGCCCTCAGCCAATGACTGATTAAAGCCTAGCTCCTATGTCTCCGGTTGATACAGACTGTGCTGTGTAATTTACACTCCAGAGCTTTCTGTTCCAGCAGGCTGAGGCTGGGGCTGAGGCTGATAGTGGAGGTAAGGCTGGGACTTCACCTGAAATCACATTTATATAACTTTTCTTCTTTGTTGTGCTGTTCTCATTCCCTTATTCATTATTATCAGGGAAACTTGGTAAATCACTTGCACATAATCCTCTCACAGTTTGCTTCTTGTGAACTTGACCCAAAATGCCACTTATTGAATTTGCATTTTCACACACACACATGCACATACGTTTGCACACAATATTATAACCTGAATGTAGAAAAAAAAGGAAAGATAATAACAATGTAAGTCAACTAAAGCAAAGACACATTCAGGACAGCTACAACACTGATTCAGTCCTAGAGCACTTAATAACAAGTCATTATATAAGACATTATTGATAAAGACTCTACCGACAGTGGGAGGACAGAGACTGAGGGGAGGTTTGGAGTCAAACAGATATATCCTGTCTATACCACTCATTAGATGTGGTAGTCAGTGTTGTCCAGTGAAAAAGAATCAACCGTATCTGAGTCAGAGAATCACATATGGTGTCTCCCGTTATAATTTAGGAAAATGATGGCCACATGGTAGGAGACAAGGTCTGGGCAAAGACTACAACTCCCAGCCTTTTATCTGGGGCCCTAAGTAAGTAAAAGGATGGAGCAGGAGAGGACAGACTTTGCATCTGAAAAAGAGTAGAATGAAAGAGGAAAAGATGAAAGATGAATGAAAATCAACCCTTACCTGTCGACTCCATCAATTGTAAGAACCACCCATGAACACAGAACTTCCAATAAGCCCAATAATTATATTATTCTCAATTATGAGAAGGCGTACTCTGGCAAAAAAATCATAAAGAATGCAAAGGATATAAAGAATATTAATATTAGTAACCTCAAAATGATAAGCAGTTATGGCATTTATGATATAGGACAAGAATAAAATGCTATTTTAAGAAAGTTGCAATGGAGAGAGTCCTTGAATAACTCATTATATATAAATATATACATATACAATATTTAAAACTCAGTAGACATACAGGAGAATAATATTAAGACACAATCCCAGAATAAATAAAAAGAAAATAGGTGAGAAAGGATACAGAAACTAGGAGATCAATCCTAGTTTCTAGAAAGTCAAATACCACATTAAAAATATTTCCAGAAATAAAGGATATGGAAGGTTTTAAGAGGAAAAGAATTTCAGGAAAATCCCCTGGAGCAAAAAGATGCCATTTTCCCAACTGAAATACTCCACTGAGTGCCCAGCACTGTGAACGAATAAAAGAGTCACATAAGGCATGTTGTAGGTACAATCAATTGTAAAAAGATCCTAAAGATTTTCAGAAAGAAAAATAGATTCATGCAAAGGATCTGTGGTTAGAATGATGAAATTTATTAACAAACATACTGGAAGCTAGAAGACAAACAGTTGAAGAATACCTTCAACATTAGGGGAAGAACCTAGAATCTATAAGTCACCAAGTATCAATCATGTGAGAGAATAGAATACAGACACAGTCAGGCAATGCAGGGTCTCTGGTGATTTCCTTCCTATGTACTATTTCTCAAAGAATCTAAAATAGAGTATAGAGGCTAGAAATAAGGAAAAAGAAGACCTGGAATCTAAAACAACAACAACAACAACAAAGCTGGTTTCCAAAAGAGGAATGAGGTAACAGCAATTCAGTGAATGATGGCACAGGGAACAAACTGACTATCTTGCAACAGGCCTAGGAAGGAACTGGTCCAGGTTACAGGAGGCTAGAGGTTTCCGCAAAGATGTCTCCAGGAACTACATCTAAAACTATCACTGTGGCTACTATACAGAGAAAAAGCAAGAGTGTTCAGGAATGGAGACAGGAGACGCCTGCTGTTTTTCCAGGTGAGGGGCAAGGACGGCTTGGGCTGGGATGCTAGTGAGAAGGTTCTGACCCAGGATGTGTCATGAAGGTAGAGCTAACAGTGCTGCAGAGTTAGAGGAGAGGTTAGGAAACACAGAGGCATGGGTGTTTCTAGCCAGCACCCTTGGGTGAATAAGGAGAATGGATTGGGAAGAAGCAAGTTTGGATGTCTCTAGGAAAATCCAGATATGTATTTTGGGTGTGTAAATTCTGAGATTCCTATTAGAACTACAAGTAGAAGTATCAAGTTTGAATTAGATCTATGAACCTGTATTTCAGGGTAGAGGATACAAATCTGTGGTAAAAGCTTGGGACTGGGTGAGGTGTGATGAAAATGAAGAGGCCCAGGACTGAATTTCAAGGCAGCTCAACATTGCCAGGGTGAGAAGAAGAGGTCAATAAGGAAACAGAAAAACCAGAAAAGCCTGGTATCCTTTTTCTCCATCTCCAAGATAGAGAAAAAAAAAGTATAAGAAAAGGAGAGTTATTGTGAAGATCAAGATTAACCATTAGATTTATCAAAATGGTGGTCATTTTAGACCTATTTTAGTAAAGGGATGAGGCTAAGAGCTTAATTGGAGTAACCTAGCGGGGAAATAGAGACGAGGAAGGGAGACAGCAGATAGGACCATTATTTGAGCAGACAGGATCATCATTTTCCATAAAAGATGCAGAAACTGAAGTAATAGTTGAAATGAGACAATTCAGGATGTAATTGAAGTGAGAGTCCAAGAATTTTTTATTTAAAAAATGGGGGGAAACCCAATATGTTTCTATCCTGAAGGGAGCAATCTAGTAGACATGCTGTGGAGATTGGAGAAGAAATGTCCTTCGGTAGGTGAGAGCGATGGATTGACCACCCTGAGATGAGCACTGAAGAGCTCTGGCACTGGAGGGAGACAGAAAGGGACAAAGGGAGGCAGGTAGCGCATGAGGACATTCTGTTCTGATTCCTCCCATTTTATTCTTGAAATAAGAAATGAGGGCATCAGCTGCGACTGAGGAGGAGATGCAGAATTTGAGGCGAACATATGAAATAGTTATTTGGAATCTTTTAGGATGAAGAGTTGCCCAGCCCTTTTGAGGGACCTCTTACTATCTGTAGTCATGAATTTAAAATAAGACCAATGCCATCAGTTGTATGTTCTTGTCTAGCCAGGTTTACTGCTCCACTGCAGGTCTAGAGTCAGTAAACAGCTGGAGTTTGCAGTCTGGAGTCCTGCAGTAGGGTGCAATGGAGATGAGCAGAGAGCTTGAAGATGTAGAAAAGAAACAATTATCAGGATGAGCCATGGAATCAAACCTGGGTTTAGGAAAGATATAGTAGCACAGGTAGGGGATGACATATGATAAGAAAATGACAGGATTAAAGAGTCGTAGAGTAGGAGGAGAAGGGAATCAGAAGTAATAAGCAGCAAATGTATGAAATACACTCAGAGTGGTGGTGCCACTGCCGGTACTGGTAAGGTCTAGAACAGCTTCTCCCCAAACTGCTTGTATTTGGGGACTGAGTGCTAGTGTGCTGAGTGGCCTGTCTCCACATGAATGGGGAAATGTCCATCAGTGAAAGGCAAGTGAATAAACACGATGCAAAATCTTCAGATATTGGTCAGATTCCTAAATAAAACTATGGCAGGCCAAGATTTTTTTTAGCACACATACTTTTTAACACCCTCTGTAACAGGTTTTCTTTAACATCAGTTTAAAAATTCTGCTTATCTAATAAATAAGTTCATGCAACAGGAATAATTACTTTGTGAATGTCAAACTAACTCACATGTTTTGAGTTTTTATCACTCACTGAATTTAAACCATTACGTTTTATTTGCTCCAGCGAAGGCGAGAGTAACCAATATTGTCTAAAACAATGAGGTCGTTGATTCTGTTTTGAGTCTCAAAGTTAGTTTTCTGGATTTCTTTTTTTTGGTAGGACAATGATCTTGAGATAAGAGGCTTTATGTTCAAGATTGACCCATATTGTACCGAATTCATCCCTTAAGGTTGAATGATATTCCACCGTGCACATACAATATATTTGTTTATCCACTCTTATTTCCATGGGCAACTTTTAGCTAGTGTGAATAATGCTATTATTAAACCAGATACAAAAGGACAAATATTGGATTATTCCACTTACATAAGGTACAGAGAATAGTCAAATTTATAGAGATGGAAAGTAGAATGGTGGTTATCAGAGGCTGGGGGAAGGAGAAATGGAGAACTAGTGTTTTTAAAAAGCATAGAATTTCATTTTGGGGTGATGAAAAAGTTCTAGAGATGGATGCACCAAAAGATATTGAATGTCCTTAATACCACCAAACTTAACACTAAAAATGATTAAAATGGTAAATTTTATGTGTATTTTACTACAATAAAAATAATCTCATAAAAAGAAGTTTTGTAGAAGAAGGGAAACTTTCTAAATAAAGTAACTAAATCCTAGCTTTCCTTCCCAGTAATGCACCATCCTTAAATATATCCAAAGGAAGAATTGGGTTACTAAAGCACAGAAGTTTCCTGAAGAAAAATTCACTGGATAAAGGATGACGAAGAAGAAAACCTACCTTTCCTAAACCAACGAATGGCGGGAAAAAGAAAAGAGAATGGTACAAGAGATACAAGGAGGAAGGCTGTCCCTGGGCTTTGTCCCAGACTGGAAAATAATTTAAATAAACTCAGTGAAACAGTGAGAGCAGGAGACTTTTGTCACCATTACACTATATTTTTAAGAGATATATAAATTGTTGAAGTTTAATTGGAAACACATACTTTAAATTCAAGTGAGAATTCCTATCAGTTATGGAGTGGGGGAAAAGGAACAAATAAAAATACAAAATTGAAATAACAGAAAGACCCGTACAGAGCAATTGCTTAAATATACCATGAATTAGAGAATATAATCGACTCATTTCTGAAGTCAGTCATTTACCCAATACTACCACATTGGATTAAAATTTAAGTTTTACTTTAGTTTGATTTGAGCTACACATATGGGCTTGTGACTAAAAGCAGACACATCATACACAAAATAAAGAAGTTTATATTATTTGCCACCAGAGAGTAGTATGAGTAAATTTCGTGACTGTGATAAATTTTGTGACTAAATATTTGTTGATATTATTGAAATTCTAAATCTAAAATAAGGTTCACATTGTTGGAAGTCACAGTGTAATTCCTGGGCTGCATGTGTTGGGTCTGGGTCCTGCCCACCCACAGTGAAGCCACCAGATGCCTTGGCGCATGCTGCTCCTGTGCACTGAAGGAGGCTGGCCTTCTCATGCTTGGCAAATAGATGCAGCATCTGGATGGACAAAGGGGGAAATGTGGTACAAAGGTAAAAACCAGGCAGAACACAGCCTGATTATAATCAGCTTCCAAAGCCTGTTCCCTTTAGGGAAAACAGAAGTCAGAATGGGACAAGTATTGGCCAGGAAAGTCCAAAAATAATCTTAATGGAATATTACCCAAGGACTCTGGACATAAAACATGTTTCATATAAAAATGAGTGATCCCATTATAGTTAAAGGTGATGATTATTATGGACATATATTTGTGACTACTCAGAAATGTGTTGCTATGTGATGATAAGTGCAAATCTATCATGCACTAAACAGTATCCCCGGGAGAATAACAAAGCATTATCTGGTATTGAAATCTAGGGCAATTTAACAAATGCTTCTTAAGTGTGTAGATTTAAGGAGCTCTGAATTGAATGTCAGGATGAAAACTAAACAAAACACATACAAAAAATAATGTAGATAAATACAGTATAGTGGTTAAAAACAGACTTAGAACTAGACAGTTCCAGGTTTCTAGTCTTATTAATAGTGTAAGTGCAAGACAGTGTTTTTGGGTTTGTTTTTTTTTTTTTTTTTTGCGGTACCGGGGATTGAACTCAGGGGAATTCTACCTCCGAGCTACACCCCAGGCCCTGTTTTTTATCCTTTATTTTGAAACTGGATCTCACGAAGTTGCGGAGGGCCTCACTAAGTAGCTGAGGCTGGCCGTGAACCCAGATCCTCTGGTCTCCGCCTCCCAAGTACTGGGATTACAAACGTGCGCCACCACGCTCAGCTGACAGTGGTTTAAACTCTCCAAACTTCAGGTTCCTCACCCATAAAATAGAAACAATATGATTCCAGGACCAGGGATAAGGGAATAAGAAAACACTCAGTAATCAAGATAAATATGTTTTAATTGCATTTTTTTCTAAAAATAAAAATATTTAAAATATCTGTGATGTACAAAAGATCAAAATTCTAAATACATGAGTAGTATTACTGATTTTTCTTTTTGTACTAGGCTCCTACCTTGCCAATCATCGTAAGAACTTTAGTTTTTACTGTGAGGGAAATTTTGACAAGAATTGTGTGACCTGTTTTACAAAGAGATCATTCTGGCTGCTGTGTTTTGTGGTGGTATCAGGTACAAATATTGAGAAATATTGAGAATCTGTATATATCTTGAAGATAAAGCCATTATGTTTCCTGAGAAAGTATATGTGGAGTGGGAAGAAAAGCATTAGGAATTACCCTCAAAGGTTTTGACATCAGCAAGTCTAAGAATTGAGTTGCAAGCCAGACATGGTGGCACATGCCTGTAATCCCAGTACTTGGGAGGCTGAGACAGAAGGATGGCAGGTTCAAGGACAGCCTCAGCAAACAGTGAGACTCTCATCAACCTAGTGAGACCCTGTTTCCAAATAAAAATAAAATAGGGCTGGGGGGTGTAGTTCAGAAGTAGAATGCCCCTTAGTTCAATCTCCAATAACACACACACACACACACACATGCACAAATGCTTTTGTAACCCACTAAGATGGGGAAGGCCAAAGATGGAACAAGTTTTAGGGAGAAAGCTGGAGTTTGTTTTTGAGTTTGTTAAGTGTGAGACATTTATTTAACATCCAAGTGGAGATGTTAAGTAGGCAGTTGTCTGGAGTTCAGACTGATTTTACTTTTAATTTGTGAGCGAACCACACATACATGCATGGTGGCGAAGTTAAGACAGATGGGATCACAACAACAGTAATAGAACCAGGGGCCAGAGAATACTTGAGAATTAAAAATTGAAATGATTAAATTCATGAAGACTCTAATACCAAGTATCTATGAGGATATGTAACAATTGTAACTCTCTTAAATTCTTGCTAGGAGTATAAAATGGTACAACAACTTGGGAAAAATGCTAGACAGTACCTATTAAACCTGCACATGTATTTACAACCTGAACATATATTCTACTCCTGAGTAAATACCCAACAATAATAAATGCTGTGTTCAACAGAAGACATTTGCAAGAATTTTTATAGGAACTTTATTTGAAATATCTAAAAACTGAAACACAAATACTTATCAATAGTAGCATAAATACATAAGTTACAATATATTTCTACACTGAAATACTACACACCACCAACAAGGATAACTACTGATGCATGAAACATCACGGAAAAATCTCACAGACAATGTGAATGAAAAAAATCAATCAAGAACACATACTGTATCATTCCTTTGTATTATGTTCAAGATCAATCATGTGGATAGTAAGAATAATGGGTTCTCTTTGTGGCACTGCAATAAGGAATACAAGAGAGTCATCTGGAATTGTGTGAATGTTCTAGATCTTGATGTGACTGGTGATCACCTGAATAGTATCTTCACACGCCATTGTATGCAAACAATCAAGAAAGCAAAGATAGCAAACGAAATTCACACAGAAAGGAAAATTCAGCACATGGGACTAAAGCTTGTAATCCACAAGTTAGGAGGAAAAACAAGAGTATGCTGGAATCCAAGAAAAGAAAGTGGAACAAAGGAACAGAGATATCGACTACCAGTTGTTGTAGATTAAGATGAGGGCTGAGAAGTGGACATTGGATTTAGACATGGAGGTCATTAGCAACTTTGGTAAAAGTAGTTTGACAGCGTGGTGAATGTAAAAGCTTTATTAGTGTGGGTTCCTAGGGAGATTTGGGAGTAAAGGAATTGAGGCAACAAAGAAAGATGATCCTTAGGGAGTTTTGCCGAACAGGTAAGCCATGAAATAGGGTGACAGCTATCTACTGGAAGAGTAGGAGCCAAAGAAAGTTGATTTTAAGTGAGGAAAATAACTACAATTTTGTACATTACCGCAAACTACCTAGTAAAGAAGAAATTATTTGTAATTTAATAAAGAAGAAGCCAGGTGCAGTGGCACAAGCCTGTAATCCCAGTACTTGGGAGGCTGCGACAGGAGGATCACAGGTTCGAGGCCAACGCACAGTAACTTAAGGACACCCTACTCCAAAATAAAAAGAGCTGGAGGTGTAGCTCAGAGGTAGAATGCTCCTAGGTTCAGTCCCCAGTGCAAGAAGGAGGGAGGGAGGGAGGGAGGGAGGGAGGAAGGAAGGAAGGAAGGAAGGAAGGAAGGAAGGAAGGAAGGAAGGAAGGAAAGGGTGGGAGGAGGAAGGGGTAAGGGGGAGGAGGAAAGGGAAAGAAAAGGGGATGGGAGGGGAGGGAAAGAAGAGAAGAGATTACAGGACAAGGTTGATGTCTTCGATCCTGGTGAAGGTGAGAGAAGCTAGACTCTAGTACATAAATGGAGAGAGTAGCTTTGGACAGGAGTGTGGACACTCCTCAGAGTAACAAGGCAGAAGTTATTATAGACAGATGCAGATGCTGGTGGGTGAGTAGATGCCTGTGATAGTTACAGATGTTCCCTTCTGACTGTTTCACTTTTCCTAGTAGAGTAGGAAGAGAGGTCATGGCTGAAAGTGAAGACATGGAAGGCTTGAGGAGAGAAGAAAAGGTATGGAGTATCATCTCAAGGAGCAAGGGAGTCATAGAACTAAAGCAGCACAGTATGAACGCCAGGCAGCACTGGAGGCCAGGGTAGGGTCTGTATAATGAACTTGCTTTGAGACCAGCTGAGTTAACAGAGTTGGAATGCAAACAAGACTTGTGACTTTGACAGTGTAGGTAAAGCCCTCAGCAAAGGACAGCAGCATTCAAGTCCCATGGAGCCCTATGACCCAATCTACCCTCTCGACAGTTGCCCCACTCTCACCACATTGGCGTGGTCATCTTTGGATTCCTGAAAGCTCAGGCTTTTCTACTCTAAGAACTTTGTACTTGTTATTTCTCTTATTTCAATCTTCCCTCTTGTGACTGGCTTTTTTCCAATCCTGGGTCTTAAATCTAAAGTCCCCTTTCCAGAAAGACCTTCCCAGACTATCTTCATTCCTTATCATATTACTTTCCTCATTTATCTGTAGCAGTTGTCACTCTCTGAAATATATTCAGCCCTTCATTTGCTTGTTGTCTATCTCTTCCCCCAAACCAGAATCTAAGTTCCAGGAGAACAGAGATAATGATGGTAAAATCCATTGCTGTATTCAATGCCTAAAATAGCAACTGAGATCTATTAGGCCAACAATAAATGTTTGTTAAGTGAATACATTAGTAATTATTGTCTTTGTTTTTGAGGATATTATGATCTAGTTGGGAGAACAGAGATATTCATAACTGAAGTAAGATTCCTAAAGCTTTATAGCTCACCTGGGAATTCTTATATGCTACCTAAAAACAGAGTCTGATCAGTAAATGCGCATTTCTTCCACAAATCTTTAGGATTCAACGCATTGTATCCAGAACTTGTTTTATGCAATGTTCTAAAAGAGAATGATAACAGAATCTTTAATGTGCTACACATCCCCCTGCTCCTCATCCATGCAGACAAAAGCTAAATAAATTTTAGAGCAGCTGTATTTAATACACAGAATTCAGATTCTTCCCGCTCCAAGACCATTAAAAAGCAACACAATATTTTTAATTTTTGAAAATCTTTTTTCATTTTGGAAGATCATTCCTATGGATTGTTTTTTAATGGCTTTATTTAGCTATTTTCCTGTTCTCAGCTTCCTGCTTGAAATCCTGGCATTTCCCTGATGTGTTAATTTTAGTTGCAAACACCTAATCAGACTTTTAAGGATAATTTGTAGGTTGACTAACTTTGAGAAAGAAATATCAGTGGTGTTTTCAATAGGCCAGCAGGATGTCTCCAATTATAAAGATGGAGGAAATAAAAACAACAGGATGGTAAAATCCACTGAGGGACAGATTGCATTTTATAGGAAAAGATGTAACTTCATTTAGCTTCAGTCTTTATGTCTTGCAAATATGCTCAGCATTCCTACATCCCAGGGGTCTCAGCGTCAATATTTATGTGCTGGAATAGTTCATTGCCTCATAAACCAAGAGGTAACTGAGTATTTTTACTCTCTGGAAGAAAATGTGTTATACCAGGGAGCTCCTAGCAGCTCCACTACTTACACTTCAGTGCACTGACTGTCAAGACACAAACAAGAAGTCTGGATCTTTTGGCTCTTGCCCCTTGAATTAGATAGTAACCACTTTCAAATTTTTGTTAGATGTGCTTCAACTCCGAAATTTCAGTCATTGAAAACTTAATGGTAAGGGTTGGGTGTTTGTGTGTATGTGTGTGTGTGTGTGTTTGTTTATTTTAGTAAACAATTCAAAAATTTTTATGGAAAGAAATCCTAGGCTGGGCATGGTGGTGCATGCTTGTAATCCCCGTACTTGGTAGGCTGAGACCGGAGGATCTGAGTTCGCGGCCAGCCTCAGCTACTTAGGCCCTCTGCAACCTAGTGAGACCCTGTCTCAAAATAAAGAATTAAAAAATAGGGCTGGGGGTGTAGCTCAGAGGTAGAATGCCCCTGGGTTCAATCCCTGGTACCACAAAAAAAAAAGAAAAGAAAAGAAATCCTAGTAACTTTAAATAGCAAATTTAGATTTAAAGTTGATGTTTTTCCACAAAGGACTAGAAAGAACTTCTGAATAAATAATCTTATAAAGGAGTTTAAAAATTAGTAACAAACATTGCATCCAATATTCAGAAACAGTATGTCTTAAGGGAGGGCCGACTCACCTCATAAAGACCAGGGCCACATAGCGTCCCTGATTACAAGCCTCTTTCCCAATTCTACAGAGGGTTCTGAGTCATTAAATATCTTCTCTCCAAGTTACCTGGATGCTTATCCTCTGATTCCTCTCCAAAGCCCTTTACTCCATCAATATTTTCCAGCAGTTTCAAGTAGGGGAGCACAATCCAGGCACCTGACCAGGATGAACTCACCCATCTGGTAGGTGGTCCTGTATTCTACCAAGCAAGCCAGGTTTCTCAATAAACAAGCTGTTTTCCACATTACATTCTATGGCATTATAGTCTATGGGAGACTCTTTCTTCTCTGTCTCTCTCTCTCTGTCTCTCTCTCTCTCTCTCTGTGTCTCTCTCTCTCTTTCACACACATACATCAAACACACACACACACACACACACACACACACACACACACACTTCCTTCTATACCTCCCTTTCTCATTTGCAGACACAAGGAATCTATGGTGAAATAAGTTTGAAATATGTAGATCTAAAACAAGATAGCCCTATTTATTATATTTCTCAAAATATACAATATGTTAATGTGCATTATGAATCACCAAAAAGTGATAGAAAATGGTAGGGTATTCCAAATATACTTTTGATCATTTTTTCAAGGAACATGTTCATTGCCACAATAATTAGTTATTGAGTTCCTACTATGCAACCTCTGTTGGTTTGAGTAAGTGTATATCAAGATGAATAATATAGTTTCCTTGCCCTAAAGAAGCTTATACTTCAGTGAACATACCACATTTGTATAAATGTGCTCTCCAGAAATGTAGCCACTAGCCACATGGATCTCTAAGTTTGGTTAAATAAACAAACAGTATTAAGAATTCTCAGTTCCTTAGTCTCACTGTCACATTTCAAATCTTAATAGACACATAGTGGCTAGTGGCTGCCATATTGTATGGTACAGATAGAACCTTTCCATCATTTCAGAATATTATATTAGACAGAACTACTCTAGTACATTATTTTTATTAATCATACACTAATAAGCATAATTTCAAAGTCTGGAAAAGCACCTAAAACATTTAATCCATTTTATAAATGTAGAGACTAAAGCTCAGAGACATCAGGAACTTATCCTAGCTTAGATAGATGTTAAATGTCAGGGTCCCTTGTACCCACCTAAGTCAGGTGGCGTGGCTGCACACAATTCTCTGGGCCTTAATTATTATCCCTTAGAAGGTATAAATCATGGAATAGTATACCACTGGATGACAAGAACTACTGTACAAAGAAGGGATTTTTATGTTGATATTCCTATACTAATGGTATGGAGTTTTCTCCATAATATTATTATTATAGGCATTGAATTTAACTCTTACTGAGACTCTACATGTATTGCAAATTAAATTATAAGCTCAGCAAAAAAAATTCATCTTTACAAATCATGTGTGTGTGTGTGTGTGTGTGTGTAGTGTAGACATAGGCGTGCACCTATGTGCCTATATGTATAGGATCATATGTAAAGAAATGTAGACTTATATTTCTCAACATTCAGTTACATCATAATAAACACCTTATGTTTGTATAGCAGTGAAAAGTTCCAGTGGTCTTTGTACACATTGTTCCGTTAACCCCACAGAAGCCTATAAGGTATTTTTTTAATGTGAAAAACTCAGGTTTAAAGAGACTAAAAGTCATTTAGCTGTGAGTCAGATGAGTGTGCAGGAACCAGGACTCAAATTCAAATTATTTTGACTCTACAATTGATGCACTTTCTATCATCTTGTATCTGCCTCCCTTTAAAAACATGATAAAACATCACTCGGATTGGCCATATTGTTTATACTCTTCCCAAAATATTTTTGAAAAATTAAAGTATATAAAAGTGAGGGATCTAATCCATATTTAATATATCACTAGTATATTAGTAACTCCTGCAGCATTTCATAGTAGATTTTTTCAACTAATGTGGGTCATTTCCTTTTCCATGTAAGTCCACATACTTCATATCTTCAATTAATTGTGTTTTCTTTTCTTTTTTATGGCACTGGGGATTAAACTCAGGGGCATTCTACCTCCAAGCTACACCCCCAGCTCTATTTTATTTTTATTTAGAAACAGAGTCTCACTAGGTTGCTGAGAGTCTCACTACTTGCTAAGGCTGTCCTCGAACCTGTGATACTCCTGTCTGAGCCTCCCAAGTACTGGGATGACAACAGTGTGCCACCACACCCGGCATCTAAATATGTTTTCAATGGCCACAAATATCAGGGAACAATCCCTTCTTCCATTAAAAGGTAAGCCTAATAGGGGTCCTATCATTATATTCCAGCAGAACTCTGGATTAAAGAGTTGAGTTAAAGCTTTTATGTACCTGCAAAATTCATGAAAACTGAGTTCTCTTGGATGAATATGTTTTTAAAAGAAGCAAAACATTTGGCAAGTCTGCCTCAATTTTTTGACAGATGGAAGGTGTCTTTCATCTTCCTAATACCATGTAAATGTAGTGTATTCTCTGGATAGTAGAAATTATGTGTTCTGTTCATCAGAACTATGAAATGGCAGCTCAGGAAAATAACAAAAAACATAAGATCCTCAAGGGGCACATCTGGAAATGAAACAGTTGCATACATTGAGAAATAACAAAATACTTTTATGTACTTGAAAATGAAACATGAACAATTACTGAAAAAAAATTTATACCTCAAATCATGTACCTATGCACAGTTGAATTATTATATGAAGCTTAAGGTTATTATCTAGTAAATATTATGGTAAAATTTTTAAAAGTTTTCAGCCTCTTTAAACCAGAAGAGGTAAAATCTACCTCTCATTTAACAGGGCCATAAATTAATTTAGAGAGTCTTAAAAGCTACCTTCCTTGCAGCCCAAGACAAAAACAGCTATTGATTTTGGACTGTGTGCCCATCTGTGTTCCTTCATTTCAGGGCAAGTACAGATTTCCAATCCAACAAAAGGAGAAATCTCTGCTCTCACATCCAGTTGATGAGTCGAAAAAATAAAAATAAAAATAAAAATAAAAGTAGATTTCCTGAAAATAGAAAAGAGGTCAGTAAAAGAGTGGAACAGGATCAGAGGAGGGAGGAGGGAAGGCAATGGGGAGGTACAGGGAAGAAAAGGACCAAATTATGCTATGTGTATATATGAATATGACACTATAAATCCCAGTATTATGTGTAATTATAATCATGCATCAATAAAATTAATTTAAAAACAAAAGAGAGAAATATACCCTTTCTGGAAAACCTAGGAAGGTCATAGAAACAAAAATTTCATTGTGAATGCAAATTAAAATTACAGTAAGCCGGGTGTGGTGGCGCACGCTTATAATCCCAGTACTCGGGAGGCTGAGACCGGAAGATTCAGGTTCGCGGCCAGCCTCAGCTACTTAGTGAGGCCCTCCACAACTTAGCGAGACCGTTTCAAAATAAAGAATAAAAAAAATAGGGCTGGGGGTGTAGCTCGGAGGTAGAATGCCCCTGAGTTCAATCCCCAGTACCGCAAAAAAAAAAAAAATTATAGTAAGATTCCATCTAACTCCAGTTAGAATAAGAACTATCAAGAAAACAAACAATACTAAATGCTAGCAAGGATGTAGGAACTCTTATACACTGTTGGTGAGATTGCAAATTAGTACTATGGGAAAAACTACTAGGGGAATCAGTTTGAATTTTCCTCAAAAGACTAGGAATGGAACCACCATATGACCCAGCTATACCACTACTTGCTATCTTTCCAAAAGAATTAGTTAGAATACTATAGTGATACATGCATGCCCATGTTTATAGCAGCACAATTCATAACAGCCAAATTATAGAACCAACCTAGATGTCTTTCAATAGAGGAATAGATAAAGAAAATGTGGTATATATACACAATGGAATTTTACTCAGCCGTGAAGAAGAACAAAATTATGCTATTTGCAGGAAAATGGATGGAACTAGAGACTATTATGTTAAGTGAAATCAGTTTCAGAAAGTTAAGGGTCATATGTCTCCTCTCATATGTGGAAACTAGAGAGAAAACAGGAAACATAAGTACAGTTCAGTTAAATGAGAAGAGAGACCAGTAGAAAGGGGATTGCAGGAGGGAGAAAGGGTAAAACAAGGCTTGAAGGAAGGAACAGTTCAAATAATGCTATGTCCATATATGAAGGAATTACTACCAATCTCACTAACATGTATGGGGAAGGAGAAGGGGGAACGGGGTGGGATGTGGAGGGAAACACAGTGTTGTGTACACGTGTGAATGTATCACTTTGAACCTCACTATGACGTATAATTACAATGCACCAATAAAAGTATTTAAAAACTTGTTATTGTTCTCAATTAAGGGTAGGTTCATTACAAGACTAAGTTCTAATAACAGATTATTTTGTGTAATTCCATAGTTGAACCAATACTTCAAGATTATGAAAGACAATGTAAGGGTCGGGCGTGGTGGCGCACGCTTGTAATCCCAGTACTTTGGGAGGCGGAAACCGGAGGATCCGGGTTCGCGGCCAGCCTCAGCTCTCTCTCTCTCTCTCTCTCTCTCTCTC